>OX375795.1:3247781-3469742 GCA_947359425.1 Lagria hirta | reverse complement strand
CCTTGCTACTCGTCTAATCCCAAATACTTAACCATCATCCTAGTAGTACTAGAAATAATTATACAACTTGAGCGATAAGATTCATGTTGAATACTAGGGCTAGCACTAATGTTTGATTCCTACCACTTGTTTAACCTCAAAAACTTGACCATTATCCTAGTACTACTAGAAATAATAATATAAAATAAAAAAAATTGAGCTTGAGCGATAAGATTCATGCTGGATACTAGGTCTAGATTGAAACAGTAATGTCTTTTTGAGATGCAATTTTTGTTACTTGTTCAACCTCAAAAAAACGGCCACTATTCTAGTAGTTCTAAAAATTATTAGAAAAAAAATTAAAAAAAAAATTTTGAACTTGGGCGATAAGATTTATGCTGGGTACTAGAGCTAAATTTAAACACTAATATTTTGTTAAAACGCAATTTTTGTCACTTGTCTAACCGCCAAAGCTCGCTCAAATATTATCCTAGTAGTACTAGAAATAATGATAAAAAAATATTTAATAAAATTATTCATTGATAAAATTTATGCTGGATACTAAGTCTAGATTGAAGCAGTAATGTCTCTTTAAAATGTTATTCCTGCTACTCGTCTAATCTCAAATACTTAACCATCATCCTAGTGGTACTAGAAATACTAGGATGCTGGGTACTAGAGCTAGATTTAAACACTAATGTTTTTTTAAAATGCGATTTTTGTTAATTGTCTAACCTGAAAAACTCGCTCAAATAGCACCCTAGTAGTACTAGAAATAATTATAAAAAAATATCAAATAAAACTATTAATCGATAAAATTCATGCTGGATACTAAGACTAGATTGAAGCAGTAATGTCTCTTTAAAATGTTATTCCTGCTACTTGTCTAATCTCAACAATTTAATCATCATCCTAGACCTACTAGATATAATTATTGAACATAAGCGATAACATTCATGTTAGATACTAGGGCTAGATTGAAGCACTCATGTCTGATTTCTACCCCTTGTTTAACCTCAAAAACTTGACCATTATCCTAGTACTACTAGAAATAATTATATAAAATTAAAAAAAAATGAGCTTGAGCGATAAAATTCATGCTGGATACTAAGACTAGATTGGAGCAGTAATGTCTCTTTAAAACGTTATTCCTGCTACTTTTCTAATCTCAACAATTTAATCATCATCCTAGTAGTAATACTGGAAATAATTATTAAACTTGAGCGATAAGATTTATGTTAGATACTAGGGCTAGATTGAAGCACTAATGTCTGATTCCTACCACTTGTTTAACCTCAAAAACTTAACCATTATCCTAGTACTACTAGAAATAATAATATAATAATAAAAAAAATTGAACTTGATCGATATGATTCATGCTGGATACTAGGGCTAGATTGAAACACTAATATCTCTTTGAAATGCAATTTTTGTTCTTGCTTAACCTCAAAAAAACACCACCATTCTAGTAGTACTAGAAACAATTATAAAAAAATTATTGAACTTGGGTGATAAGATTCAACACACTTTGTAAAACAAATAGTAAAATCTCATTTCCGTTGATTGAAATCTTATCAATATTAGTTTTTCTCGAGTATCAAACTTTTTTTTGTCAAGTGTGTTGCCTGCGAGCACTTGAGATTTGATTTATGACAAAGTCAATATATAAAGAGGTTTTTTATGTTATTATTTTTATTAGTATTATAACAGGATTTGTGTAAATGTCAACAAACTGACTAGTTTTTTTTTCTATAAATTATTGAAAAAAACTCTTTCAAATCTAGATTTGTAATTTACGTTATTAGTGCGGTAAGTTTTATTTTGCAGCGCAAGGTTCTTATTTTGAGCGGAGTGCTGTAAAATGACTAACGCCATAAGCTTTTAAATTTGAGCCCAGATATGTTTTGTAAATTTTAACCTCAGAATGGTAAATAATTGTATTGTAAACGCTTAAAAACTCTATGTTTGGGGTTTATGTTTGCTTATAGTACCTACCCAAGTGTATAATTTTAATTTAATTAATTAATTTACAAAATAATTGAAAAGCTTCAATTAATCGTTCTGTATCTAACGAAAAATTGAAAAATGTGTTGATGAACTCGTCGCAAGTACATTTTAATTAGTTTTTAGTTGAAAAAAAAATGCAATTAGAGTTCTAATTAGACCACTATAGTGATAAAAAGTGTTCTTTTAAAATTGTAATTAGAAAGAATTATTTACTTCTCGTTTCAAATTGGTAATTAAAATTCAACTTGGCGCAGTCAGTAGCAATATAAAACTCAACTAGCTAGTTCCATTTGAAACTTTTTTTTTTCTCTTTTCGTCGTCTTTTCTCCACACAAAAAAGAAAATAATTAAACTCTTAACATTACCGAAACAGCTTTAACATACCAATCTCGGTCTTAATGAAGTCACTTTTCCTAAAAAACTAGAAAAACCTCTAAAAGTTGCAGTTTTTCCTCTTTTCTGCGAAGACCATCTTCGACGAGGCGCAAGTCCGGGCGGCGTCGCGGCGCAAAACGTCGGCCCGGGATGCAGTTTAGCGTCGGGACGCACCGCGGACGCATTCCCATCTATCACTTGGAACTCCTGCAGAACACGCGATTTACCGGAAAGTTTTTAAGTGGGTGCGCAGTGGTGGTTTTTATAATTGTGTCTGGTGTTATTTTCTTACTCCAGTGGCGTGGCATTTGCAATTTTTTTAAGATTTTTTTTTTAATTATTCTAAGGGTGATGATTGGAAGAGTCGTGGGGTTGGTTCGTGAAGTGACTGATGTAGTGAAGTGATTGCGAATTGTTCTACTTTACTGGGATTTATACAAAATGAAGATGGTACACAAAGAAGGGTTCTTACTTAGGGTTGCAATTGTTTTCATGTTCATATCAACAGGTAAGATTAATTAATTACTTTTAATTAGAAAATTAAATTATAAATCATCAAACATTATCAAAATAAACAAAAATAAGTAAACACTAGATTTAGCAAAATTGCAAAATTACAACAAATTAAAAGAGGTTTATTATTAATCAGCTCATTAATTATTAATTATTACTGTTTTTTTCAATAAATAAACTAATAGTAACATTTTTGAAAATTATTGATTATTTGTATATTTAACTAATTCTAAGATTTTTTAATTATTCAAATAATTTTATTAATTTAAACTACGCTAATTAATTATAATTGAATTTTGTATATAATTGAACTTAGTCTAATTAAATCAAATTTAGATTTGTTTTAAAATTAAATACTTATCTAATTTAGTTTAATATCTAATTAAGTAAAATATATTTAATTTATTTAAAACTGACAGAAAAACTTAATTATCTAAAATTATTTTGTACAAAATTTTAATTAATTAACATTAGTTATGCTTCTTGGATTTAAACTATTGAATTTATTATAATTATTAAGCACAATTTAAATAAATTAAATTTATTAAAAAAATTAATAAAATGAGAGCATTAGATATTTTATTAATTAAGTACTTTTAATTAGAAAATTAAATTATAAATCATCAAACATTATCAAAATAAACAAAACAAGTAAACACTAGATTTAGCAAAACTGCAAAATTACAACAAATTAAAAAAGGTTTATTATTAATAAAAAATAATTTACTAAAAAACAACAACAATAATTTTAGAATAAAATAAAATAAAATAGAACAACACTGTTTAAATTAATAAAAATAATTAATTTAAGCAACTCAATAATTATTACTGTTTTTTTCAATAAATAAACTAATAGTAACATTTTTAAAAATTATTGATTATTTGTATATTTAACTAATTCTAAGATTTTTTAATTATTCAAATAATTTTATTAATTTAAACTACGCTAATTAATTATAATTGAACTTAGTCTAATTAAATCAAATTTAGATTTGCTTTAAAATTAAATACTTATCTAATTTAGTTTAATATCTAATTTAGTAAAATATATCTAATTTATTTAAAACTGACAGAAAAACTTGATTATCTAAAATTATTTCGTACAAAATTTTAATTAATTAACTTTAGTTAAGCTTCGTGGATTTAAACTATTGAATTTATTATAATTATTAAAAACAATTTGAATAAATTAAATTTATTAAAAAAATTAATAAAAATGAGAGCATTAGATATTTTATTAATTAATTGCTTCAATAACTATAATTTACTGTAAATTACTCTTTACAAATTAAAACAATTAAATTTTGTTCTAAATTTATAAACTTTAATCTAATTTGAATTAAAGTGACAAAATAAAGTAATTATCCAAAAACTATTTTTTTTTTAAATTTAAATACACTAGTTCAATTTAATTAAAAGTGATAGAAAGTCGATATCATCTAAAATTAATTAATTAATATTCGTTCAATTAAATTCTGAAAAATTAAATTGATTTTAATTGCTTCGATATAAATTAGTGCTAAATTTTGAAATTAATTATACTAAGCTTTAATAAGTGAATCAACAAATTAAAAACTAAAAAATTTAATTGAAAATTAAATTAAATTAAAAAACAATAAACGAATTAGCTTTTTGAAGAGTTTTGCTTAGATGAGTTATAAATTATTTAATTAAATTAGATGCATTAAAACTTAATCTAGATTAAGCTTTAATATTAGAATAAATTCTACTGAAATAAATAATCAAATCAACAAACTAGAAAATTATAAAATTCAATTAAAAATTAAATTAAAAAACTATAAACTAAATAGTTTTTTAGAAGAGTGTTAACTCAGATGAGTTAAAAACTATTTAATCCAACTAGATGCTTAAGAACTTAATCTAGATTAAACCTTAATCTTAGGATAAATTATACTAGACTAAATAATCAAATAAACAAACTAGAAAATATAAAATTCAATTAAAAAACTATAAACTAAATAGTTTTTTAAAGAGTTTTAACGCATCTAAATGAGTTAAAAACCATTTATTCAAACTAGATGCTTTAAAACTTAATCTAGATTAAACCTTAATCTTAAAATAAATTACAATAGAATAAATAATCAAATCAACAAACTAAAAATTATAAAATTTTATCAAAAATTAAATTAAGAAACTATAAACTAAATAGTTTTTTAGAAGAGCTTTGATTTAAATGAGTTAAAAACTATTTAGTCAAACTGGATGCTTAAGAACTTAATCTAGATTAAACCTTAATCTTAGGATAAGTTACAATTGAATAAATAATCAAACCAACAAACTAAAAAATATAAAATTTAATTGAAAATTAAATTAAAAAACTACAAACAAACTCGTTTTTTAAAAGAGTTTTGACTTAGATGAGCTAAAAACTATTTAATTAAACTAGATGCTTTAGAACTTAATCTAGATTAAACTTAATCTTAGAATAAATTAGAATAGAATAAATAATCAAATCAACAAACTAGAAAATATAATATTTAATCATAAATTAAATTAAAAAACTATAAACAAACTAGTTTTTTAAAAGAGTTTTGATTTAGATGAGTTAAAACCTATTTAACCAAACTAGATACTTTAGAACTTAATCTAGATTAAACCTTAATCTTAGAATAAATAATCAAATTAACAAACTAGAAATTATAAAATTTTATCAAAAATTGAATTAAGAAACTAAAAACAAACTAGTTTTTTAGAAGAGTTTTGACTTAGATGAGTTAAAAACTATTTAATTAAATTAGATGCATTAGAACTTAATCTACATTAAACCTTAATCTTAGAATAAATTACAATAGAATAAATAATCAAATCAACAAATTAGAAAACATCAAATTTAATGAAAAATTAAATTAAAAAACTATAAACAAACTAGTTTTTAGGAGAGTTTTGACTTAAATGAGTTAAAAACTATTTAATCAAACTAGATGCTTAAGAACTTAATCTAAATTAAACCTTAATCTTAGGATAAGTTACAATTGAATAAATAATCAAATCAACAAACTAAAAAATATAAAATTTAATTGAAAATTAAATTAAAAAACTACAAACAAACTTGTTTTTTAAAAAAGTTTTGACTTAAATGAGCTAAAAACTATTTAATTAAACTAGATGGTTTAGAACTTAATCTAGATTAAACCTTAATCTTAGAATAAATTAGAATAGAATAAATAATCAAATCAACAAACTAGAAAATATAAAATTTAATCATAAATTAAATTAAAAAACTATAAACAAACTAGTTTTTTAAAAGAGTTTTGATTTAGATGAGTTAAAACCTATTTAACCAAACTAGATACTTTAGAACTTAATCTAGATTAAACCTTAATCTTAGAATAAATAATCAAATCAACAAACTAGAAATTATAAAATTTTATCAAAAATTGAATTAGAAAACTAAAACAAACTAGTTTTTTAGAAGAGTTTTGACTTAGATGAGTTAAAAACTATTTAATTAAATTAGATGCTTTAGAACTTAATCTACATTAAATCTTAATCTTAGAATAAATTACAAAAGAATAAATAATCTAATCAACAAACTAGAAAATATCAAATTTAATGAAAAATTAAATTTAAAAAGTATAAACAAACTAGTTTTTAGGGGAGTTTTGACTTAGATGAGTTAAAAACTATTTAATCAAACTAGATGCTTTAAAACTTAATCTAGATTAAACCTTAATCTTAATTAAATAATTTGAATTTAATTTAAAAAAACTAAATTTATTAATTAATGTTAAGGTTTACAACTCTAAAAACTTTTAAGTTTTAACTAGAACTCAAATTCTTAACTTGGATTAATTTAACTAAAAATATAAATGCGGATATGAACTGATGACAGTTAAATATCAGTTTTAACTCATTTTAACTGTCAACAACAGTTAACAACTTTTAACTAAATTAGTTAAAATTATACTTTAACCGTATTTAAATATTTAACTCTTGTTAGTACCAAGAATTAATATCCTTTCTTTAAACTCGGTTAAAATTTTATTTAACGACTAACCTTAGATTAATTTGACTAAAAATATTAATGCGAATATGCACTGATGACAGTTAAACCTCACTTTTAATTGTTAATCTATAAATCTATAAATCTATAAATCTATAAATCTATAAATCTATAAATCTATAAATCTATAAATCTATAAATCTATAAATCTATAAATCTATAAATCTATAAATCTATAAATCTATAAATCTATAAATCTATAAATCTATAAATCTATAAATCTATAAATCTATAAATCTATAAATCTATAAATCTATAAATCTATAAATCTATAAATCTATAAATCTATAAATCTATAAATCTATAAATCTATAAATCTATAAATCTATAAATCTATAAATCTATAAATCTATAAATCTATAAATCTATAAATTTATAAACCTATAAATCTATAAATCTATAAATCTATAAATCTATAAATCTATAAATCTATAAATCTATAAATCTATAAATCTATAAATCTATAAATCTATAAATCTATAAATCTATAAATCTATAAATCTATAAATCTATAAATCTATAAATCTATAAATCTATAAATCTATAAATCTATAAATCTATAAATCTATAAATCTATAAATCTATAAATCTATAAATCTATAAATCTATAAATCTATAAATCTATAAATCTATAAATCTATATTGTTTTTGAACCTGTTGCTGCATTTTTTTCTAATTTTAATCATTTTATTTATGTTGATCAGCCATAAATCGGCTTCAGGAGCTGCAAACAGTACCACCAAACCGACCTTTTAGAGTATTACAATGCGATTCTAACCTAAAAATGCGGCACAAAAAAAGATTGAATTAGCCAAAAAAATTCTTCGAAATTCTCTCGTTCTTTCATCCGATTATCCTACAAAATGGTTTCCTCGCATAACTCAACATTCCTAATCCCTTTAAAGTAGTTTTTTATTTAAATTTCGTTGACATATGATGCTGGGTTTATTGAAAAATTCATTTCTATACCGCGGTGGACGAATGAGCTTGATTGATTGTGACAGTATGTGATAAAGTCAAAGCAAAATTATTCAAATTAATGATTTGTAGACTCGGACATGTTTCGTGCTTTGTGGCACTCGTCAGACAAATTTGCAATTAAGGTTACATTATAATTACGTATGATGTGATTGTAGTGAGCTAGATGTGTCAGGTGCTAATTTGATAGCATGGTTGTCCGACCAGCAGTCTCTTTTGTTCTTGATTAAAGACTGTTTACATTAAAGCGTAAAAGCTTTTGTAGTAACAATAGTTACTGATCTTCCAATAGATGTCGCCATTCATCAAACAGAATTAAATAAAAAAAACGTAATTTTTTTTGCTTAAATTTGTTATTTGATGCCAATCATAAATATTATTAATTTGTTTTAAATAAATTTTGTATAGCTAGATTAGGTCAGGTCAGGTCTGATTTGTTTAGCTAGGTTAGGTTTATATGTATTTAAGTTTTTTTTAATTACGTAAGATGTAATATGTAGTGACCTAGGTGTCAGGTGCTGATGTGATAACATGGTTGTCCGACTAGCAGTTTTCTTCGTTGTCTCATAATGTTTTCTGTCAAATCATTAGTGACATTAAACCGTAGTAAGAGTAGTTGCTTATCTTCCGCTTGATGTCGCCACCATTGCGATAGTATTGAATAGAAAAAAACGTAATTTTTATTGTATTGGAAGAAAATTTTGCAAAAGCGTTATTTGGTGGCAACACAGTAGTTGGGATTCTCTCAAGTTTCAAGTTTTCAGGCGATATTTTATGAATAATTTCAACTCTGATTACGGCTGATGTAGAATTGCTTTAAATTTAATTTCAGCAAGAATCCCATTTTCAGCAATAAGAGATGAAGAGGAAATTGGTGCAAGGTATATTTAACTCTTTCAAAACTTCATTTAACTGAAATTTCAGCTGAAAATCGATAAATTTCAATTATTTGATAAAAGCAATTCAGTGTTTTCAATAAAACTTATTTTTAGAGAAAATCAACAATTTCAAAAATTACCATCAATTGTTTTTGCATCATTAACAAAATGTCAAAAAACAAAAAATAACTGTGGAAAAATTAAAAAGACAAGCGGTAGTCAGGTGGCTGACGATTGTGCGTTTGAAATGTCCGAGCCCCCGAGAGTCGGGGGTTCGATTCCCACTCAGGCAACAGTTTTTTTCTACAAAGAAAATGTTTTCGTCTGGCTATGGGTGTTTGTGTTGTTAATTATTGTTAATAGTTTTATTAAATATTGCTATTTGTTATAAAATTTGCGAAATTAAACAAAAAGTATATAGATTTACAGGTATTTATGGTTTTAGCATGATGGAGCTATCACACACCGCAACATAATTCTTGTAAAAAAATGTTTTTGTGTCATTTTTCTTAGTTTATTTATAATCAAAAATGCTTCTATTGAGTTGTTTGAAGTTGAAAAAAATTACCTCCAGGTAATTGCTTTGCCATTCTATAGCTCTGAGGGACAAACACAACAATACCACGTCGCTCACAATATTGATTACAACAAAATTTCAAAAATTTTTTCCAGCTGAAACCCGAATGTAGAATCTGTACTAAAGCGGATATTATTTGTCAAAGGGCGATAATGAACCAAGGGACTCCGGTTTCGCTTTGCGCACGCAAAAAGCCATCTCTGAAACGGTTAACCCTGATGAGACTCGAAAAAGCTTTCACACAAAACGCAGGAAAAACGTCTTCGTCACAACTTCCAACAGGTATTAATTGAGGCTACAAACACCATAATGCGGCCATAGACTAAAAAACTGACCCTTCCAGCACAAACAAAATAAATCTGGCACCGCCCCTTTCCAAGTTTTTAGGTTAGAGGTTAAGCCTCTAACCTAAAAAAAACCTTTTCTAATAAGCTTGTATCTCTCAGTTCTAGCAAATTGCCTACAAGTCTAATAAATTTCTCACCTGCCGGAAATAAAGGGCACGTCACCGGCTGAGATAACCAAATGGAAGACGATGATGGATTAAGTAGTGTTTTGCGATTTTATCACGCACTTACCCTCTTTTAGAGGTAATATGCGTGCTCACAAGCTACTTGATTTAAAGATAAAATGCAAAAAAAAACTGTTTTGCTTTGCTGCTGAAAACTTGACCGCTAATCATTTTAGTATTTTCTGGCTTGGATAACATTTTTTTCATTTTAAATTTTTTTTTTTTTTAAGTATTTTTTTAGCATCTACTTTTATTTTTTTTCTAGT
The DNA here is from genome assembly GCA_947359425.1 of Lagria hirta. NCBI lineage: Eukaryota > Metazoa > Arthropoda > Insecta > Coleoptera > Tenebrionidae > Lagria > Lagria hirta. The sequence continues at coordinate 3,459,634 of OX375795.1, read as the reverse complement.
TCTAATAAAATTTTTTTTTAAGAGTTCTAATTAGAATAGAACATGTTCAAGTCTACAAATCTCTAGTTGAATTTGCTTTGTTTTTTTTTCATACAGTTTTTTTATAGTTCTTTGTTCTAGTATTTTTTTTAGTACTTTTTCTATTATGTAATTTAATTTTTTTAACTGTTTAGTTTTTTCTATTTTCTTTGTTTTTTCGACCTATTTCTTTAATTTATTCTCTTATTTTTTTAATCTTTGGTTCTGCTTTTTTTACTTTTCAGATTGTGCTGCTTTGTCAATCTGACCTGACTTTGTTTTACTTTTTTTTAAATGTATTTTTTGGGTTTTTATTAAATTTTATTATTTTTTTTTATTTAAAATTTGTATTGTGATGTCTTTTTTCGCTATAAATTTGCAATTTTTTCTTATTTATCTATTTTTTTTATGTTTTTTCTTTTATCTCTTTCTTCTCTTGATATAAAATATATCATTTTAAATGGTTGAAATTCAATTTTAATTCTAATATAGAGATAACAATAAAAAAATTTTAAAAGTTTTAAAATCATGTGCAGTCAATAAAAAAGCAAAAATTATTGTCTATATTTTTTTTATATTTTTTTTTTATGAATTTTTCTAAAATTGGTATTGTTCAAGTTTTCTACTTTAATAATTTTTTTTAAAAATTTTTTGTTTCTTCAGTTGTTCATATGTTTCTTCAATTTTTTTTTAACAAAACTGTTTGTTATTTTACTTTTTTAAACGCTTGTTGTTCTTTTTTTTTCTAAATTCAGCACTCTTCTAAGAATTCTTCTTTAATAATAGCTTTTTATTCTTTTTTTCTTCCAAAGCTATTCTTACCTTTTTCTCTTCTGTTTTTTTTCTTTACAATGCAGAAAAGTGTCTTTCTATTTAGCCTTAAAACTTGTGCATTATTCTTATTCAACTTTTTTTTTTAAACTATAGCACTTGTCACTGCAAATTTATTCAAATAAGAATCTGCTGCGACTGGCTTAAGAGTTTCAATAAAAACAAAACATGTCTAAGTTTAATACAAATTCGCTCTGATTTTTTTTATACAAATTTTTATCTGGCTGTAAAACTATATTTTTTTTGTCTACTTTATTAGTTTTACGACCTTTTTCTTTCAGTTGTTTAATTTTTTATTTTTTACCAACTTTGTTTTGCTTTTCATGTTACTTTGTTTGTTTTGTTTTTAATTTTTTCAAATTTTTTTTTTTTATTTTATTTATGTTGTTTTTTCATTGTTGTGGTTTTTTTTGATATGATTTTGCATTTTTTCTCTCATTTTTTATTTATTATTTTTCTTTGTTTACCTCTTTCTTCTCTTGCTATTTATGTAGTATATTTAAATTGTCCAATGAGAGACAAATCTTTTTTTCGCTATAATTTTAAAATTTTTCTTTTTTTCTCTTGTTTATCTATTTTCTTTATATGTTTTTTTCTTTATCTTTTTCTTCTCTTGCTATAAAATAAATATCATTTCGAATGGTTAAAATCCAATTTTAATTCTAATATAAAGTTAACAATAAAAAAAAATTAAAAAGTCTTAAAATCTATCATGCCTAGTCAATAAAAAAAAATTTGCAAAAATTATTGTCTATAATATTTTTTTTTATTAATTTTCACAGCGCTTGTAATTTTTTTCTCTAAAATTTGTATTCTTCAAGTTTTCTACTTTGATAATTTTTTTTAAAAATCTTTTGTTTTTTTAGTTGTTCATATGTTTCTTCCATTTTGTTTTTTTTGGTTACTTACTATATTTTTTCTGCAATATTTTTGTATTTTATTGTTTTTAAACGCTTGTTCTTCTTTTTTTTTTCATAAATCTAGCACTTTTCTAAAAATTCTTCTCTAATAATAACTTTTTTATTCTTCTTTTCTTCCAAAGCTATTTTTACCTTTTTTTCTTTTTTTACAATGCAGAAAAGTGTCTTTCTATTCAGCCTTAAAACTCACTCAATACATTTTTGTGCATTATTCCTATTTAACTTTTTTTTTAAAAGCTATAGCACTTGTTATAGCTGGCTTAAGAGTTTCAATAAAAACAAAACATGTCTAAGTTTAATCCAAATTTGCTTTGCTTTTTTTTATACAAATTTTTATCTGGCTGTGTAAGTATATTTTTTTCCTCTACTTTCTTAGTTTTACTTATTTCTTTCAGTTGTTTAATTTTTTGTTATTTTTTCTTGTTTCTTAATCTCGTCACGTTCTAGAATACCGTCTTTATTTTGCTTTTTATGTTACTTTGTCTGTTTTATTTTTATTTTTTCTTTTTTTAATTTTTTTTTAATTGTTTTTTTATTGTTGTGGGTTTTTTTTATATGATTTTGCATTTTTTCTCTCATTTTTTATTTATTATCTTTCTTTCTTTACCTCTTTTTTTTCTTGCTATTTATGTAGTATATTTAAATTGTCCAATGAGAGACCAATCTTTTTTTTGCTATAAATTTGAAATTTTTCTTATTTTCTCTCATTTATTTATTTTCTTTTTATGTTTTTTCCTTTATCTCTTTCTTCTTTTGCTATAAAATATATATCATTTCGAATGGTTAAAATCCAATTTTAATTCTAATATGAAGTTAACAATAAAAAAAATTAAAAAGTTTCAAAATCTATCATGCGTAGTCAATAAAAAAAATGTGCTAAAATTATGGTTTTTATTTTCTTTGTATTTTTTTTTATTAATTTTCACAGCACTTGTCACTTTTTTCTCTAAAATTTGTATCGTTCAAGTTTTCTACTTTGATATATTTTTTTAAAAATCTTTTGTTTCTTCAGTTGTTCATATGTTTCTTCAATGTTTTTTTTAATAAAGCTGTTTATTTGGTTACTTACTATATTTTTTCTGCAATATCTTTGTATTTTATTGTTTTATAAACGCTTGTTATTCTTTTTTTTATAAATTTAGCACTTTTCTAAAAATTGTTCTTTAATAATAACTTTTTAATTTTTTTTTCTTCCAAAGCTATTCTTACCTTTTTTTCTTCTTCTTCTTTTCTTTACAATGCAGAATAGTGTCTTTTTTGCCTCTACTTTCTCAGTCTTACGACCTATTTCTTGCAGTGTTTGTGTTTAATTTTTTGTTATTTTTTCTTTTTTCTTAATCTCCTCACGTTCTAGAATACCGTCTTTATTTTGCTTTTTATGTTACTTTGTCTGTTTCATATTTGTTTTTTCTTTTTTTTATTTTATTTTAATTGTTTTTTCATTGTTGTGGTTTTTTTTTTGATATGATTTTTTATTTTTTCTCTCATTTTTTATTTATTATCTTTTGCTTTTTATGTTACTTTGTCTGTTTTATTTTTATTTTTTCTTTTTTTAATTTTTTTTTAATTGTTTTTTCATTGTTGTGTTTTTTTTTTGATATGATTTTTTATTTTTTCTCTCATTTTTTATTTATCTTTCTTTCTTTTCTTGCTATTTATGTAGTATATTTAAATTGTCCAATGAGAGACAAAAACCTGCAAAAATCGTGCTAAGGGTTGAGAATCTATTCAGTAAACTATCACCCCAAATCAATAAAGAGCTGTGAACAAGGGTTGACGCAGTTGCTATAATTATCCCGTGTCAAATTCTATTTATAACCAACCCTTTTTTTTGGTTTTTATTTCTTGGCTATTGAAATTATTAATTTATTATATATATAACAGTGTGAAAAAATTATGACATTGACATTTGACGTAATTATTCTCTTGACAGTTATGTATACCAACCTTAAAAATTTAAAAACATATATAAGAGCTATAATGAGCTTATTATACGTTCAAAAAATTAAAAAAATTATATAACTAAATATGAAAAATGGATGAAAATTGATAATAAATGGTGAAACATCTAAACAAAAGAGAAAAGCAACATAAATTAGAAAAAGAAAAAAGCCTAAACACAGAAAAACGTGCAAAAAAATATAAAATAAACTGAGACTTTCTTAGTTGATTAGAACTTGTTTAAAAAAACGTAAAACAAAAAAGAAATAAACAAAAAATTACAAACAAAGCATAAAAAGCAGAGAACTAAAAAACTATAAAATAAAAACAAGAGCAGTAAAAATGTCATCAGTGTATAACCAAATAATGATAAAAAAAACAAACAAAAAAATTAAATAATAGAAATAGACTTTATGCAAGATAAAAAAGAAGACTAAAAACATAAAAAACGTAAACAAAAAAAAATTATAAAAAAAACCAAACGGGAGGTGAGAAAACAAAAAAGAACATTTTACATATGTAGCCTTAAAAAACATGTAGAATAAGCAAAAAAAAAACATAAAAAATAAGTAAAAAAAAACAACTGTTAAGCCCCATAAAGAATCCACTTTAAAACACTAATAAGCGTTAAAAACTTAAAAAAAATACATTATTATTATATAATTAAAAATAAAAAACGGGAAAAAATTGATAATAAATAGCTGCTTAATAAAAAATTGTAAAACCTTTAAACAAAAGAGAAACGCAAAGCAAAAACAAACATAATTGTGATTTTTCCAGGCATGGCAAAAACTAAAAACCTAAACTAAGATTTTCTAAGAGTAGTTGATTAAGACTGGTTAAATAAAACAATTAAAAAACATAGAGCGAAAAGAGAAACAAAAAAATCAAAAATAAAGCAAGAAAAGCAGAGAACTAAAAAACTATAAAATAAAAACAAGAGCAGTAAAAATGTTAACAATGTATAAAAAAAAATAAGTGAGTAAAAAAATAATAATAATAAAAAGTAGACTTTATTATTATGCCAGATAAAAAAGAAGACTAAAAACACAAAAAACTCATACGAAAAAAAAATTATAAAAGATACCAAACGGGAGTTGAGAAGACAATAAAAACAATTGACATATGTAAACTTAAAGAAAACAAGAGTACATATAAAAGATGTAATTGTATACAAAAAACTACCAAAAAAAAATAACAATTAAAACAATACAACTGTTAAGCAGAAAGGAAAAAAATACCACACAGAAGAACAATAATTAAGCTTGAGGGAAAAATAAAAAAAACAATGACAAAGAAAAACTAAAAATAGAAGTATGACAAAAAATGTAAAAAAAAACAGAACATTTTTGAAAGTAAATGAAAAAATAAGCAATATTTCAATGTTTGATAAGATTTTTGGTTTTATCCACACTTTAGCAACGAAAAGTAAAGTTTGACTTTTTACCATTGATTATAAAAGCTTGCAATAGATGTCGCTAAAATGTGTGTAAGTAAGTCTGCTGTTCCTGAGCTTGTAAACTCAATTTGCTGCTCAACTTTCAGTGAAAAACTCTTAAAACATTAAAGTTTAAGCCGTTTTGAGGTCTTTTCAAGTGATTTGGCCAAACTGAAAACAGGATTTTCTATTTGAAATGGACGTTAAAAACTCCAGTTAAGGAAAAGTGAAGGAGCTACATCCTTCCAGGGTTAAGAAGCGCTATAAAGGGCTTTTCAGTCATTAGCAAGATTAGGAGAATGCTGGATCTCAAATAATTAGCCATTAAAAATAACAAAAGCAGCAACAAAAAAAAATGGAAATAAAGCAGTCGGACAATTATTCCAGAAAATGCTAAAAGACGTCATAAAAGCTCGTCTGAATTTGGTTCGCTACAAGGCGGAAATTAGGAGAATGAGGAATTCCTGAGAGAGTTCAAAATATTTGAAGAAATTTTCCGGAAACATAATTGTTGACATTTTTGCTAAAATTAATATTAGCTGGCAGCCATTTTAAAAGACTTTTTTATGCCAGTGGAAGAAACGTGATAAGCAATTCAATGCCATTCTAAGAAATTCTTTCTAAGGTATCAAATTATGGAAAAGAAAGCTGAGAAAAGCCCGAGAAGGCTTAGAAAACCGCGCCAGAAGCTTACAAAAGCAACAAAAATTGTTTTATTTTAAAAAATTTGGTTTGGAAAAACTAATTATTCCGGGGGAATCTTAGAAATCATAAAATTTTACCAATTAACATAATTTTAATGATACAGAGTTTATTCTATATTGTAGACAAATGTTTTTTCTTGCTACTCCAGTCAAAAGTACGTGGTTCCGGCTGCGATTCCACGGCAGAAAGTGTATTTTTCATGCACTGGTAGAGCTATGCGCGCGCCTTCTTTTAGTGGGAGTAAATAGCTGAGGGCATCATGGCGCGCAGTTCAGGCCCTGCACTTTCTGCCGTGGAATCGCAGCCGACACTACGTACTGTCGACTGGAGTAGCAAGAAAACTAGTATACACTACACGGGCAGAAAGTTGAGAGCCCTGAACTGCGCGCCATGATATTATGGCGCGCAGTGCAGGAATCTCAACTTTCTGCCCTTGTAGTGTAATATACTATCACATGTTATTGTGTTGTAAAAGTGCGTCTTTACTTGAGCATTTTGCGCCGAACGAGCAAAACGAGCAAAATTTTGCTCAACTGTAGAAAAAAAATTTTTTTTATCTTTTATTTTTTATAATATTATTTTAACATTCTTCTATCTGTCTTTTGGTTTACTACTGTACAGTATTTTGTTTTTTCATAGCTTTCTTTTTTGTTTTTAGTTTTTTTTTTGTTGTTTTACTTGTATTTCGATGAATTTTAGCTGTTTGGGGCATTATTTGTAAACCGGGTGCGATTTGATTTTATTAATATTATAATTCTATAAATTAGAAACCTATTTTATTTGAATACTTTTCAATAAAAATTGTTGTTTTTTTTTATGTAATATTTCTAAATTTTTTTTTTCTGTTAAAGTGTATTCAGAATATAATAAAATTCTGATTCCGTATTAATAGTAGTCACATTCAGCACACAAAAACATTCAAAATATATAATGTTGGAGAGGATTCGGGAGCGCATTCCTGATTTACAAGCAAAATCCTGGACGTATCCACCACATTTCATGCATATTAATGGCAACGTCGCCGACGTCGGAGGGTCTATATCCATAAGTTTATTTTGTATGCAGTTAAAGTTTTATTGCGTTTGACGTGAATTGATGATGATTTTTGGCGTTGTGATTTTATTTGACACGGTTTGAAATCGGAAAACCTCTTATAGACGTTCTAGAAGCTGTTTTGAAATTATTATCAAAATGATGGCGGCAGTAAAATAGTTTGGCGCCCGGTTTCCGTTTTTAGAAGCCCCGAGCGTCAAAAGATGTTGGAGCTCATTTGTTTTCTCTTGGCGGCTGTTACGTCACTAACCTGCGCGCGCACGTAACAGCTGAAGGAATTAGTTGGCGCTGAAAACATTTGACTAACTTTAAGTTAAATGAAGTTTATGTAAAATAAATTAATATTACATATGCTGTAAGTATTGCAGATGCTTTCTATATTTTGAGGCACGCAAGCGCAAAAAGAAAAACTTTAGCTGACGTTTTTAGTTTAGTTAGTAGTAGCAAAGAATAACGAATTTGAGCTTCTGCGCATGGAGAGGCAACCGCCTACCAACAGAAACAAATGAGCTCTACCAAGTAACGAGAGTTAAGTTGCGCATCTTCTGGGTGCTTATCCTCTCTTTAACCACACATTTTAAGCACTTTTTCTGACATCTTATCCACTTTCTTCTTCTATATTATGCGTTTTATACATCAACGCGTTATTCAAGATTTTTTCTGCTTCAATGCGTTTATTTTCCGAGTTGTACATTATGACGAATTTTGAATATAAAATGGCGGCCAATACAAAATGTCAAATAAAAATTAAATTACTGTTCTAATATGCTGTAAGTATTGCAGATGGTATATATATTGAGGCACGCAAGCGCAAAAAGAAAAATTTTAGCTGACGTTTTTAGTTTAGTTAGTAATAGCAAAGAATAACGAATTTGAGCTTCTGCGCATAGAGAGGTGAGTCGTCTCCAACAGAAACAAATGAGCTCTACCAAGTAGCGAGAGTTAAGTTGCGCATCTTCTGGGTGCTTATTTTTTCTTTAACCACACATTTTATGCACTTTTTCTGTGACATCTTATCCACTTTCTTCTTCTATATTATGCATTTTATACATCAACGCGTTATTCAAGATATTTCCTGCTTTAATGCGCTTATTTTTTAAATTCTACATTATGACGAATTTTGAATCTAAAATGGCTGCCAATACAAAATGTCGAATAAAAACAAAATGGTAGATGATAACTAAATTACTGTTCTAATATGCTGTAAGTATTAGAGATGTTATATATATTGAGACACGCAAGCGCAAAAAAAAATTTCTGCTGACGTTTTTAGTTTAGTTAGTAATAGCAAAGAATAACGAATTTGAGCTTCTGCGCATAGAGAGGTGAGTCGTCCGCCAACAGAAACAAATGAGCTCTACCAAGTAGCGAGAGTTAAGTTGCGCATCTTCTGGGTGCTTATTTTTTCTTTAACCACACATTTTATGCACTTTTTCTGTGACATCTTATCCACTTTCTTCTTCTAAATTATGCGTTTTATACATCAACGCGTTATTCAAGGTTTTTTCTGCTTCAATGCGTTTATTTTTCAAGTTGTACATTATGACAAATTTTGAATATAAAATGGCGGCCAATACAAAATGTCAAATAAAAATTAAATTACTGTTCTAATATGCTGTAAGTATTGCAGATGGTATATATATTGAGGCACGCAAGCGCAAAAAGAAAAATTTTAGCTGATGTTTTTAGTTTAGTTAGTAATAGCAGAGAATAACGAATTTGAGCTTCTGCGCATGGAGAAGCAAGTCGTCCGCCAACAGAAACAAATGAGCTCTACCAAGTAACGAGAGTTAAGTTGCGCATCTTCTGGGTGCTTATCCCCTCTTTAACCACACATTTTAAGCACTTTTTCTGTGACATCTTATTAACTTTCTTCTTCTATATTATGCATTTTATACATCAACGCGTTATTCAAGATTTTTTCTGCTTTAATGCGCTTATTTTTTAAATTGTACATTATGATGAATTTTGAATCTAAAATGGCTGCCAATACAAAATGTCAAATGAAAACAAAATGGTAGATAATAATTAAATTACTGTTCTAATATGCTCTAAGTATTGAAAATGTTATATATATTAAGACACGCAAGCGCAAAAAGAAAAATTTTAGCTGACGTTTTTAGGTTAGTTAGTAGTAGCAAAGAGTAACGAATTTGAGCTTCTGCGCATGGAGAGGCGAGTCGTCCGCCAACAGAAACAAGCGAGCTCTACCAAGTAACGAAAGTTAAGTTGCGCATCTTCTGGGTGCTCATCCCCTCTTTAACCACACATTTTATGCACTTTCTCTGTGACATCTTATTTACTTTCTTCTTCTATATTATGCGTTTTATACATCAACGCGTTATTCAAGATATTTCCTGCTTTAATGCGCTTATTTTTTAAATTCTACATTATGACGAATTTTGAATCTAAAATGGCTGCCAATACAAAATGTCGAATAAAAACAAAATGGTAGATGATAATTAAATTACTGTTCTAATATGCTGTAAGTATTGAAAATGTTGTATATATCAAGACACGCAAGCGCAAAAAGAAAAATTTTAGCTGACGTTTTTAGTTTAGTTAGTAATAGCAAAGAATAACGAATTTGAGCTTCTGCGCATGGAGAGGCGAGTCGTCCGCCAACAGAAACAAATGAGCTCTACCAAGTAACGAGAGTTAAGTTGCGCATCTTCTGGGTGCTTATCCCCTCTTTAACCACACATTTTATGCACTTTCTCTGTGACATCTTATTTACTTTCTTCTTCTATATTATGCGTTTTATACATCAACGCGTTATTGAAGACTTTTTCTGCTTCAATGCGTTTATTTTCCAAGTTGTACATTATGACAAATTTTGAATATAAAATGGCGGTCAATACAAAATGCCAATTGAAAACAAAATGGTAGATAATAATTAAATTACTGTTCTAATATGCTGTAAGTATTGGAGATGTTATATATATTGAGACACGCAAGCGCAAAAAGAAAAATTTTAGCTGACGTTTTTAGTTTAGTTAGTAATAGCAAAGAATAACGAATTTGAGCTTCTGCGCATGGAGAGGCGAGTCGTCCGCCAATAGAAACAAATGAGCTCTACCAAGTAACGAGAGTTAAGTTGGGCACCTTCTGGGTGCTTACCCCCTCTTTAACCACACATTTTATGCACTTTCTCTTGAACATCTTATTCATTTTCTTCTTATTCAAGATTTTTTTTGCCTTAATGCGTTTATTTTTTAAATTGTACATTATGACAAAGTTCGAGTCTAAAATGGCTGCCAATAAAAAATGTCAAATGAAAACAAAATGATAGATTCTGTTGAACATAATTTTTTGACAATTGACATAATATTGTCGATGTTATTTTTTTTGTCAAAATTATCTGCAGTATTAATTTTTCTTTTAGTAAAACCGTCTATTTAAAGATTTTTTTTATAATGTACTTTATTTTGAGTGACTTATCTTTGCGTTAGGTCAGAGAGGGTTGAAACAACCCCAATAAATTAGCAATAATTCCTAATAAATTAAAAAAGCGTCTAAAATAATTTACACTTGTAATTTGTAAAGCCGTCAAAATGCGATTAAAACCAAATTAAAACTTTTGAGTTGGAAAATTGCGCTTCCCGCTGCGGTTAGCTGATTGATTTTAGGGGTCACCGACGAAGTAAACAGGGCCCGGCCTTATCTTCGAAATTTATATCAGTTAGTGATTTCTTTTTTGTTCTGCTTCTGATTTAATTTTGGCTAAATTATCACATTGCTCCTCCAGCGACGCAAATCGGGAACGCCTCCAGGTCGCCTTCCCGAGGGAACGTAGCAAAATACGTGACCACAATTAGAAGGGCCAGGGACCTATAAGGTGTATGTTCAAACGCTTAACCTAATCTCTTTAAGCGAGAAAGATAGGGAAAATATTTAGTCAGTTTCTGGAATTTCTAATTTTGGGGGAAACGTCCAGGATTCCTCCAGGAAAAGAGATTCTTGTAAATGTCGTTCAGAGCAGATGGCGCGTCTTGTGCTCTCGATTAAACGGCAAGATTAACGGAAGTTCTAAACTACTTCCGAAACAATATCGATACAAACTTTAACTCCTCTTCGGCTTAAATTTTCTCTTGTTTTTCTCTCCGATTTATAGGCGGACTTTTTGCAAAACCAATTTTGTTTTTTTGTAAACTCTGTGTACTTTATTGACGTAATTTGACAACATGTAAACACTCAAAATGGCCACAGAGCCAAGTCTTCATTTGACAAATAATTGTAGTTTGTTTTTTAAAAAATAATTTTAACGACAGAAACTATAGTTAAAGTCTGAGCCGTTTTGACATTTTTTGTATCTTTCTCAGCTTTGACGTTAAGGGCTACTTTTTGTCTTCTGTCAGCTAATTAAATTAATGATAAGTGACAGATAGGGTTTAGTTACAGTAACTAAACTACATATAAATAGTTTGTCATTAGAGTTCAAAATTGCCTAAATCAGCACCTGTAGTCGGCTTGTACCGCAGGGATCTTATACTGATTCAAACAAATCGCTGTTTTTTATTGTAATATGCCATTTTGGCTCAAAATGGCAAATCAAATATCTATTTCAGATGATAAACAATAAATAATTTAAATAAAACGCAATTAAATCTGGTTGCGTTTGTCATATGTGGTGATACATAATGAATGGCCAAATGCACTTAACATAAAAATAATTATTCAACTATTCAAAACGCGAATTTTCAATAATTGTTCAAATTTATTTAGCTTTAAATCATATTTTGTCATCACCGATTTATGTTTTATGGGCCATAAACGATCAAATAATTAAAGCTGGCTGTGGATATTTTATATTAATTTATGAGTGTGGAAAGTTGCTGGTTTAATATCAATTTGTTTAAAAATTGATAATATTTGAATAGAAAATATTATTTATATATAATATTTTCTAATCTAAAAATATCCCGGAAGGTGCGCAGCTTAACTCCCGTTATCGGTAGAGAGTTGCCTGCTGTAACATTGGATGTAGCACCCGGAAGGTGCGCAACCCAACTCTCGTCACCGGTCGAGTTTCTTTTGTTTTCTTTTTTTTATCATCAGTTTTTCTTTCAGCAATTGTACCTATTTTCTATTATTTTGCTTTATTTAACAATACTTTTTTTTTAAATTACTATTTTCTGTACTGTTTTGGTTTTCTATTTATTTTTATTTTTTATTTTGGCTTTACTTAATCTTATTTAGGTGTTTTTTTCTTGTTTTTATTTGTCTGTTTCAATATATTTTTTGTTTTGCTAATTTTTTTTCTACCAATTTTTTGAATATTGTACATTTCAATTTTTTCTTTTTGTTGTCTTTTACTGTATGAATTGAATTTTGGTTTAATGTTTAGGTATTTTTGGTTTTTGTCTTACTTAGCCTTATTTGGTTGTTTTTCATTACTTACTTTTTTTTTAATAGCGCATATGTCATTTGTTTCTGTTATCAATCTTGGCTTGTTTATTACTAGTTTTTGTTTGAATTTTTTTTCTCTGTTCTGTTGTGTTTTCATATTTTTTTATCTACACTCTTTTGTAGTTTTTCATTTTTCTTTATTTTGTTTTTTTTTTGGTTTTACTTAATCTTATTTAAGTGCTTTTTTTCGTGTTTTTATTTGTCTGTTTTAATATATTTTTTGCTTTCATAAATTTTTTTCCATAAATTTGTTAAACATTGTACATTTTAATTTTTTTTTTCTTTCCTTTTACTGTATGAATAGAATTTTGGTTCAATTTTTAGGTATTTTTGGTTTTTGTCTTACTTAGCCTTATTTGGTTGTTTTTTAATCAAATTTCTCTCATCAAAAACGTTACCTACTTTTTTTTTAATTGCGCAAATGTCATTTGTTTTTGTTATCAATCCTGGCTTGTTTAATACTTGTTTTTTTTTGTATTTCTTTTTTGTGTTTGGTTTGGCTTTCATATTTTTTATCTACACTCTTTTGTAGTTTTTTTGACTTGATTTTGTTTTTTTTTTGGTTTTTCTTTAATCTTATTTAAGTGCTTTTTTTCGTGTTTTTATTTTGATTGTTTCAATATATTTTTTGTTTTCATAATTTTTTTTTTATCAATTTTTTAAATATTGTACATTATAATTTTCTCTAATTGTTTCCTGTTACCGTATGAATAAAATTTTGTTTATTTTTTTAGTTATTTTTGGTTTTTGTCTTTCTTAGCCTTATTTGGTTGTTTTTTTTATCAAATTTTTCTCATCAACAACGTTATTTACTTTTTTTTTAATTGCGCCTATGTCATTTGTTTCTGTTATCAATCTTGGTTTGTTTAGTACTAGTTTTTTTCCATTTTTTTTTCTGTTCTGACTTGCTTTCAAATTTTTTCATATTCATATTCAAGTTTTTTTTTTTTTTTTGGTTTTACTTAATCTTACTTAGGTTTTTGTTTTTTGTTTTTTCGTATCTGTTTCAATATATTTTGTTTTGTTTTCATTCATAATTTTTTAAATATTGTGCATTTGAATTTTTTTCTCTTTTTGCTTTTACTCTTTGAACTAAACTGTTTTATTTTTTTATTTATATTTGGTATTTTTCTTACTTAGCCTCATTTGTTTGTTTTTTTTTTGCTATTTGTTTTTGGTATCAATCTGGTCTTGTTTAGTACTACATTTCTTTTCATTACTTTTGTTTGTTTTGTTTTTGTTTATGTATTTTTTTCTATGCTTCATTTATGTTTTCTTGTTTGGTATTTTTTTTCAATAAATATGAATGGAGAAAAAGGAATGGGAGGTATTGGATGGTAATAAACAAGGGGATGGAAAAGGGGAGAGGACGTATGTAAGCAGTAAGAGAAAATCAGTAATAGACTTTAAAATAACAAATAAAGAGGCGTGGAAGAAAGTAGAAGACTTTAGAAAAGGAAACAGAATAGAATAAAAGATAAAAAACACAAAAAGAAAAGAGAAAAAAAGAAAACAAATGCAGACCGAAAAGAGAAAAACAGAAAACAAATGCAGAACAACAGAAAGTATAAATTGAAGTATGGGGTGAAAGAATACAGAAAAAAGGTAGAAAACGTTAGATTCAAGGAACAAGAGGTAAGGAAAATGGAAGTAAAACTGATGAAAGTATCAAAATCATTATTGCCTTGCTTTTGATGGAAAAATAAAAGATGTAGATAGAAACATAACAAAGAAAAGAAAGATAGAGATAGAAACATAAGCAAGAAAAGAAAGAAAAAATAAATAAGTAAAAGCAGGAACAATAAAAGATACATTACTCAAATGACAGAAGAGTTCTACTTAAATAGAAAAATGAGAGAAAGAGAGAACAACTTTTATAAATAATAAAAAAGAAGATAGATTTTGCAAAAGAAAACAGAAAAGTAAAGAAAAAAGAAAACAACCGAGAAGAAAAAGAAACGAAACTTTATTTTAGAATATAATTTTGAGCCAAATTTGTATGTTTATAAACATTATTGTCTTATCTTTTTAATGTGTTTTCTTTTTTTTTTCTATTTTAACTGTTTTTATCCATCTTGTTCTTCCGTATATTTTTTAAGATTTGTTATTTTAATTTTGTCTTTTTTTCTCTTTAACTTTTTGAACATTTTCTGTCTTACTTAGCCTCATTTTTATCAAATTCCTCTCATCAGCAAAATTTTTTTTTTGTTTTTCTTTTCTTTTTCTAACCTAAGTTCTCAATCCTAATATTTTCCTTTCTCTCAGTTCTATCTTATCTTCTCTTTTTGTTTCTCTTAACTCTATCTAGATCTTTTTTTTGCATTCTATATTTTTGTTATATTTTATAAAAAAATTATCTCTCTTTAACCATTTATTTGTTATATATTTTTTTAATTGTTTTAATTTTCAATTTAACAATTTTTCTTGTTTTTTGCTTTCTTTTGTTGCATATTGCACATTTTATAGTTCTAATATGTTTTTTTTTGCTTGTTTTTTATTTCTAGAAACTTTGTAAATTTGTTCTTTTTTATCATAATTTTTTTTTATTTAAACGCTGTTTTGCTGTGTTGTTTTCGTATTTTCTTTTTTTTTTAATTTATTATTTTTTTTTGTGTGCTTTGTTGTCAATTTGGTTTTTTTGTATTTTTTTACTTCTATAAAGAATCTATTTATATCTCAGTTATACAAACTATTGAATCAGATAGATCAAATTGTAATTAGTGAGGTTATGTGCTAAGATTTTATACCGTGTGACTTTTTATTAAGCAGTATTTTTTGTTATTTATTTACCAATAGAAGTAAATAAAAACCAAAAAATGCTTATGTTAACGCCTATTATGTTGAACAGTCTAGAAAACAAGCAAAATACAATAATTAAGCCATAATTGCATGTTTAAATCCGGCCGCTTTTGAAACTTCTCAAACTATAAAACTCAATAATTACATTTTGATAAAAATCTAATAAAACTTCAAACCTCTAATGATTTTTTAGGCATTTATAAAACTTATGCAATTTATTAAAGTTGGCTTTGAAAGGAATTTACAATTTCCCGCTGCGGTTTTTCCCAATTTTTTTTTTTAGAACGAATTCCACAAACGAAGACTGTTTTCAGATTCTTTCAAAAAGTTTTTAATGAGATTCAATCGATAGAAACTAATTTATTCAATAATTCAAAATTTATCAACGTTGTGTCAAAAGTTTTTTAGAAAAAAAAAAACAAAAGAAAAAGTTTTTGTTGAAGTTTTGATTGATACAATATTTATTATCCATCCTCAGCATTTTTCGCTATAAATTAATAATAATTCCAGCACAAACAATCTATTATAAATAAAAATCTTTTTGTACAACAAAAATATCGCTATTGGAGCGCCAGATACATAACTTTTTTAATGTTAAACGGTAAAAATGATATAATTTTGAATATTTCGGGTGCTATTCTTATTGTAGTAGTCAATAGGATTGACATTTGACATTGACATTTGAACCAAAATTAAAGAAAATGTCTTTCTTCTTTTGTTTTTTCTTCTTACTTCTGAAGATTAAGATAGTAGCGACTGGCATAGAACAATTTTTGCATTTGGCGCATCCACCATTTTCCAACTATTTTATCAAAATCCATAAAATGTTACACAATAATGACTTATTTGGACCAAAATTGAAGATAAACGTCTTTCTTCTTTTGTTTTTTTTTCTTACTTTTGAAGATTAAGATAGTAGCTACTGTCCAAGAACATGTTACTAACAATTTTGTATTTGGCGCATCCACCATTTTTCAACATTTTTATCAAAGTCTATAATATATTACAAATTAATAACTAATTTAAAGCAAAATTGAAAAAAAACGTCTTTCTTCTTTTGTTTTTTCTTCTTACTTTTGAAGATTAAGATAGTAGCGACTGTCTTAAAACATGTTACTAACAATTTTGTATTTGGCGCATCCACCATTTTTTAACATTTTTATCAAAATCTAAGAAATATTACAAAATAATGACTCATTTGAACCAAAATTAAAAAAAAGCATTTTTTTAGATTTTTTTCCTTTCCTTAAAACATTAAGATAGTAGCGGCTTTCTTTTCATTTTACTTTTTTTTTTTTTTTATTTATATCTGTCTGTTTTGTTTTTATTGTTTTTTGATAAACTTAACCTTATCTAAGTTTGTTTTTAGCAAATATAATATTCTTGTTTTTTCTATACTAAAATTATCTCCCTCTTTTTCTCTCATCAACAAATTTTTCTTCTCTTATATATTTTTTTAGTTAAATTATCACATATCTGCTTATTTAACAATCGTTTTTTTTTTTTATTTTTTCTAAACATTCTCTTATCAACAAGTTTTTTTTTATTTTGGTTTTTTTTTTCTTTTTTTTCTCTCTTTTTTTTCTTTACGTATTTTACATTTACATTTTTTCAGCTTTTCTCTTCCTCTTGCGTTTTTAATCTACCATATTTTATAATTTTTTTTAATATTTAATATTTATTTTTTTTTTTATAATTAAATTCTGCTTTATTAATTACAGTTTTTACTTTAACTGGGTATACTTTTACTATAATAATATATTGTCTGTATTATCTTTTTATTCTATTCAACATTTCTTTTTTTTTCTCTGTTTTTGTTTATTTTTTGCTTCTTTTTTTCTCTTGTTTGTCAAAATTAAGACTCCAATTAAAACATATTTTGTTTCTTTATCTTATCTCTTGTTTTAGTATTACTTACTTATTTAAAAAAAAATTTTTCGCATTCTATTTATTGTTTTTTTCTATAATTAAATTACCGCCCACCAACAAATTTTGAATTTATCCCAATTAGTTCGTATTTTAATTATTTAATTATTTAATCAATTTTTCTGCGTCTGCTGTTTTTTTTCCATTTTTAATTTTTTAATGTTTTTGTTATTTTTTCTTTCACTGTTTTTTTATATGTTTTTCTATTTTTTATTTTTTTTATCGTATTTTCAATCTATTCTTTATTAATTTCTGGTTATGTCTTTCATCATTCTAAAGTTTAATTTTAATTGCTTATGTCTTCTATTTTTCATCTTTTTTTATTCAAAAATAGGTTTTTTATTTTTCTTCTCCCACGGTTTTTTCATATTTTTTAATTTAATTTTTGTTATTTTTCCTTTGGTTTGATTCTTTGTTTTTTGCATAATAAACATTTTAATTTTTTTTTCTTTTATTGCATGTGTAATCTATACATTTATATCTTTGGTTATGTCTTAGGTTCAATTGTTTTTTTTGTTTGTATTTTTTTTTTTATTATGAAACTCTGTTCTGCCAATAAGATTTTTTTTTATTAGTTTTAACTTTATTTAGATATATCTACCATCTCGCATTTTTTTATTCAAAGATAGGTTTTTTATTTTTCTTCTCTCATTGTCTTCTTTATTTTTATTTATTTTTTGTTATTTTGCCTTTGAATTGCTTTTTTTTGCATAATAAACATTTTTAATTTTTTTTTATCGTATGTTAAATGTATACATTTGTATCTTTGGTTATGTCTTAGGTTCAATTGTTTTTTTTTTCTTTATTATGAAATTCTGTTCTATCATTAAGATTTTTTTTTATAAGTTTTTACTTTAATTGCATATGTCTTCCATCTCTCATCTTTTTTTATTCAAAAAAAGATTTTTTTATTTTTTTTCTCTCACTGCTTTTTTATTTTTATTTTTGAATTTATTTTTTGTCATTTTCCCTTTAGTTTGTTTCTTTTTTTTTGCATAATAAACGTTTTAATTTTTTTTTCTTTTATCGTATGTTTAATCTATACATTTCTATCTTTGGTCATGTCTTAGGTTTAATTGTTTTTTCTTGTTTGCATTTTTTTTCTTAGTTATAAAATTCTGATCTATCAATAAAATTTTTTTTTGTTAGTTTCAACTTTAATTGCATATGTTTTCCATCTCTCATCTTTTTTTATTCAAAGATAGGTTTTTTTACTTTTCTTCTCTCACTATTTTTTTTTTAAATTTATTTTTTAATTTATTTTTTGTTATTTTTCTTTTGGTTTGTTTTTTCTTTTTTTGCATAGTAAACATTTTAATTTTTTTTTTTTTTATCGTATGTTTAATCTATACATTTATATCTTTGGCTATGTCTTAGGTTCAATTGTTTTGTTTTGTTTTATTATAAAATTGTGTTTTTTCAAAAAAAAATTTTTATTAGTTTTAACTTTAACTGCATATGGCTTCCATCTCTCACTTTTTTTGATGCAAATGTAAGTTTTTCAATTTTTTTTCACTGTCTTCTTGGTTTTTCTTCTTTTGTTTCGGCTTGTTTCTAAATTTTTTTTTTTTTTTAAGTTTTTTTTTTTTTTGTACTTTTCTTTTTTGTCATATCTCATCTTTTGTTAAGTCTTAGGTTCATTTGTTTTTTGTTTATTTTTTATACATTCTTGTTCATTTTTGACACTATTTGTATTCGATTTTTCGTAAATTTTCAACGATGAACGATTTCTATTTTCATATAATAACGTCTATCCGGCTTCAATTGATTTCCAGTAGTAATTAATTTTTGAAAAAGCACAATCATCCTCGCAGCAGCTCTCATAACCAATCGACATTGATTGTTGGCTCTGAAAAATTTATGAGTTTTTGGATTTTGCCATTGTTCGTTTCTGGATTTTAGCGGAAATTAATTAAGTGTTTTGATGTATTGTGCGTCAGCCGAGTTTTCTCTGAGGATGAGTGTCGACGCCATTAGCTCGAATTAATTGTTAGTTTGCCACAATCAAAAGACAACTTCGGTGATAAAGTGAGCTACGAAATGTACTCGGAGATGCTACCAACTGATAGACTATGTAATAATCCCTAAATAATTTGTTTTCCTGCTTAAAACATCTGTTTTCACTTATCATCTATTCAAATTGTGGTATCATCTCATGCTAAGGTGGCGCAAAAAGAGCTGTCTTTCATACGCTCTACTCTAAAAAGCTGTTAAATTGATTAAATTGACCAAAACTAAACTTATTTTCTTTAAAACTATAAACTTTAAACTTTTTGGTGTTTACAGATGTGACAAGCTGCAAATTATTCCTTTCTTTGTTGTTGCAACACTTTTTCCAAACACAAAAGGCCGTGATTGAATTGAGCAAAAGAACTTTAGCACCGCAAGCTAGGCTTCTAAGAACGTTCACACTTTCAATGCAATTCCTCAATTGAATTGATTCTTTTATTGTACGTTTAGCTGGAAGCAAACTATTTTCTAGAGTAAATCAGAAGTGGGATATTTTATAAAGTAAGAATAATTTTGCAGTTACTAGCTGTTAGGTTCATACATTGATTTCAAATTATCGTAGATTCTTAATAAAACTGTCTAGTGTGAGGTTATGTGGCATTTTTGATTGCGAAAAAACTATTAATAACAGTCTAGCATCAAAAAAAAAAAGGCAAAAGGTCCGAGAGCCTTCAGGTGGCAAACGGAATCCGGTCTAAACAAGGGTCCTAGGTTCGATTCCCACCCAGGCAAAAATTTTTTTTATAAAAAAACTACTTTCGTTTGACTATGGGTGTTTGTATGCTAAATTTTAAAACGGGGCTCCAAAACTAGCAAAAACTGGCAAAAATTTTTTTTTTTAAATACATATTTACAAAATTGTTTTTTTATATAAATGACTATAAATCAGTCATCTCCTCGCGCAATATAATACCAAAAATTAATTAATTTCACTTTATTAAAAAAGAATGCGGTTATTATTGTTAACGAGAGTATGGTTGCGCACCTTCCGGGTGCTTGTTCTACTGTTTTGTGTAGAGGGTTGGTAAACCTAGTCTATAAATTAACGTCCAGCGGCGTGATCGAATAGAACTGTTTAAGTTAGCAATTCTTTATTTCATTTTAAAGTGGTACAACTGCAACTACTTCATTGACAGATGCCAATTAAAAAGTTAGTCGCTGTGGCATAACCTACAATTTGTTTTTATTAGTGCAATGTCAAATATTTGTCAAACAAGCGTATCTGGTTCCAGTGTTGCAACTAGGCAAATAAAAAAAATGTTGCCAACTCAAACAGTCGTTGTTGATCAAATTTTACAGTAATTTTTACAGCTTTTTAATCAATTTTCTGTTAAAATCCTCCCAAAACAAGTTTTGCAGCTTAAAACAGACTTTTTTCCTCTTGCTAACATTATTGGCTATATCTTTTATAAGTTGTAAGGAGTGTAAAGGGTTTTGGTTTACAGCTTCCAGCACTCTGGAGGTTAGAACATAAAAGTTAGAGGAAAATAAAATTACGATAGCCTCCTGCCTGCTCCAGGCAAGCGTACAGAAGAAAAGCCAAAATAAATCAAAAGCTTTGTCAGATTAAAGACTGTTTTTATTGTTGGAGCTTGTTAATGGAAAAATTAATTTTCGAAAACTTTTCCCTCTTTGTAGCTGGAAAGACGAATAAGATTGGGTGAAAAAACTAATAATTTTTCAAAATTGTTTCGCAAGAAATAATATTTTATTTTTTATGTAAGATTAAAAAAAATAAACAAAATATAAATAAATAATGTGCAAAAACAAAAGATATAAAATTTACGAAATCAAAAGGAAGTATAGAAACAACAAAGAATAGAATAAAAAATAAATAAAAAGCTAAAAATGCATGGAAAGAAATTTAAATAAGAATTAAAATAAAAGAAAAAAAAAAGTTAAAAAAAACAGAAGTGTATAGATAGGTTAGAAAAATAGAAAAAAATTACAAAAAAAGTAAAGAAAAAAAGCATTAAATAAAATTAATAATATAAGTAAAACCAAAAATTAAAAATAAAAGAAATAAGTAAAACAAAAACAGAAATAAAAAAAAGGAGAAAAAAAAAGAACAAAAAAAATTTGAATTAAATAAAAATAAAATAACAATATAAAATAATAAAAATGTCATTTGTCCATGCACTTTATACATGCTGCTGCAGGCAAGCCTCTATTGACGAGTAGATGGTAAGCACCCAGAGAGTGCGCAGCCCAATTCTCGTTAGTTATAATAATTTTCAATATTGCTTTTTGCCATTGAAATGAAAAAAACATAAAAATATTTTTTTAGTCGCCTTGTTGACAGCTAGTTCAATTATTTTTTCAAAAACCTCACATCAAAATGTCTCATAAATCTTCAAGTACTTTTGTCTTTTTTGCTTCTTTTACATCTATCAAAGCTGTTATTTTGGGGCCACTTTTTTCTCTACCTTAAACGCACTCAACTATGTTGGGAATTTTCATTTTATCATGTTTACCCTTCCGCAAAGTGACGTATGAACAAGCGGCATCGTATTTACCCGTTACCACCGTTCTGTTTGCGTTTCGGCCTTCTAAAATTGAAAATCCCTGTTAAGTCGCAAAATGAGCGATTTCGACATTGTATGATAAGGGTGCTTATTTAATAAAGTAGTTGTTTTGGGGATTTTTTCGTCGCTAAAGTTGGCTTCAATTACCTGTCATTCTTGCATTATAATGCACAAACCTGGTTTCTCGACCTTAATGTAAATAGATTCCAATAGATGTCGCTATTTTACTAAATTACGGGAGTAATACCCACTATAGCCCTCAATCATCGCTGCAAATTTATTCAAATGAAAATCTGTTACGACTCACTGATGAAGCGTTCTAATAAGAACAAAACATGTCGACAAATCTAGTTTGAATTAATTTGCTTTGAAAGTATTTCAAAAGCAATAATAATAATTATTAAAATAATTAAAATAATTACTACTACAATAATTAATTAATTAATATAATTATTGATCACTAGACTGAATTAACTCATCTAGATTACACAAGTTAATTAAAAATTAATTTTACTGTAAATAGTTTAATTGTGCTAATTATGCAGCAAATTATTTATTTTATACATAAATTATAATTAATTTGAACTATAATAGCACTTAATATACTAGAGCACCTACGTTGTACTGAGTTGAAGCAAAATTATAATAGATTAATTAGCTAATTTAAGGTAATTTAGTCTAATTTCTAGCAAAACTAAATTAGTAATATAATTAATTCAGACAAATAATAAGATTGATTGAAGTAGTAAAGTAAAATGTATGAATTAAATTAACAAATTTTGATAAATTGCGCTATATTAATTAAACTTAATTTAGCTAATTAATTAAGTAAATTTACTTAAATAAAGTAGGTTTATTTTTAGCAAAATTGATGAAATACACCAAGCTAACAAAGCTAAAACATAAGAGTAGACTAGTTAATCTAGAATAGACTAAATTAGACCAGTTAATTTAAAAATTAATTAGATCTATAGCAAACAATTAAAACTAGCTTTAAATTAATTGCCATTAAATGGAAAATTTTATAGATGGGTTTCTCAAATGCAGCTAATCACGTGAGAAAATAATTAATTCTAAATTTATATAAGTTACAATTAGTTAACTAATCTAAACAATTTAACTTAATTTGTTCAGATAATGTAATTAATTAAACAACACTGCCACTAGACTGAATTAACTCATCTAGACCACTAGATTACACAACTTAATTTAAGATTAGTTTTACTGTAAATAATTTAATTGTGCTAATTATGCAGCAAATTATTTAGTTTATACATAAATTATAATTAATTAACCAATCTGGACAACTTAACACAATTTGATTAAATAATTTAATAGCTATATAGACCATTTGAATTAAAATAGTTCTTAATATAGTGGAACACCTACGATGTACTGAGTTGAAGCTAAATTATAATAGATTAATTAGCTAACTTAAAGTAATTTAGTCTAATTTCTAGCAACTAAATTAGTGATATAATTTAATCAGACAATTAATAAGATTGATTGAAGTAGTAAAGTAAAACGTATGAATTAAATTAACAAATTTTGATAAATTGCGCTATATTAATTAAACTTAATTTAGCTAATTAATTAAGTAAATTTACTTAAAAAAAGTAGGTTTATTTTTAGCAAAATTGATAAAGTACACCAAGCTAACAAAGCTAAAACATAAGAGTAGACTAGTTAATCTAGAATAGACTAAATTAGACCAGTTAATTTAAAAATTAATTAGATTTAGTTAATTTTTTTAGATAATGTAATTAGTTAAACAACACTGTTGTAATCAAGCTGATTACAACAGATAAGTTGTACTAAAAATTTTGATAAACTACATTAGATTAGACTAATTAATCTAGACCAATTAGAATAAGTTAGTCTAATTACTTAAATTACATTTAGTATTAATTAAAATCAAAATTAATTAAAAAACTATAAGAAAATTAGCCTAGTAACTATACTAAAATACATAAGCTTAAAGATCAAGAATATATTTATACTAAACAACTTAAACATCTAATTAAAATTAAAATTAATTCGTTACGTGACTGGTTAAATTTGCAAAAACAGCTAATCAAACAGATTGCTGTGATTTAATTTGCTTTTTATAACATCAGATCAAACTAATTATTCAAATTTTTTTGACAGCAAATAATTAAATTAAATTTAAAATTAAAATTATAATCTTCTGCTCCAATACAGTTAAATTGTTATATTAAGCTGAGGCAAAAAAAACATAATGTAACTATATAAGTTTATTTATATTCACTTTAACTTATCTTGCTAAAGATTACGCCACTGGAGAGAGGAAGAACGTTCAATTGTTTCAACAAAACAACTTAGAGTTTTTAGCAGATAACCCTATTTAAAAATAATTATCTAGTTTTAGTGAAAAACCTAACTTTCTTACGATCATCTGGTCAATATCTAGTAACAACATATTGTTGTTGGTATAAAAAATTCATATTTTTATTGCTAATGCAAAACTCGAACAGAAAATGACGTTTCTGTGTGAAAAGTGACAGTTCCGTGTAAAAAGTTGCTCGAATAAAAAATGACGTTTTTGTGTGAAAACTGACAGTTCTGTGTGAAAAGTGCAGTTCTGTGTAAAAAATGCAGTTTTGTGTAAAAAGTGACAGTTCTGTGTAAAAAGTGATTCGAATAAAAATGTCGTTTTTGTGTGAAAAGTGACAGTTCTGTGTGAAAAGTGCAGTTTTGTGTAAAAAAAACACACATAACATGTAACATTATAAAAAGATAAAGTGTAAAATGTAATAAAGATAAATGGGTGCAGAAAAAACATTGTACTGCACTCGTGTGAAAAGCTTTTTTATGCTCGTGTTTAGCAGTCGCATGAAAAATGTGCCTTTAGGTATATATACTAGCGGAAAGCTTCGTACCGCAATTCACTCATTGACTCGCTGCAGAAGCCGCGAGGCGATGCCGAGCGTAGCTCTGTGGGTCTTCAAGTATCATTACAATCCATTACCATTATAAAAATGACAGAAATATATTATAAAGTAAAGATTCTCTAATTTGAGCCATTTATTTTCTCTGGCATTGTTCGAAAGCAGCGTTGCTTTCAGACACAAATTTGCATTTGAAAGTGGCGGACGAACTAACGACATTGCCGAGAACAATGGCGGTGTTCGGGTTCGGCACTTGAAATTTTCAAGTGGAGTTAAACGATACCAGCAGAACGAACCCTTGCCGCACTAATTTGCTTTGCGGTCTAGGGCGTCAATGAAGGAAACCACTCTGGATTACCGCAGCACAAAACTAGTATGTTGACAGAAGCGTTTTAGTCAAAATTAAAACTTCCATACCGCAATTAGTACAAATTGGAAACCGCTTAAAAGAAAAATGCGATACAAATTGCCAATTAATTACGAAATTAAATTAATAATTGTTGATTAATTTTACACAGTAGATAGAAGAAAGTTATATTTAGGGTTAGACATTTTTAAGCAGGTGGCCAGGTGGCTGACGATAGTGCTTCCAGAACCTGGTCAAGGATTCGAATCACACCCAAGCGGCAATCTTTTCCTAAAAAAAAAAAATGGCTTTCGTCTGGCTATGGGCACAATAGATCACCAAAACTTTTTTATATTACATTTACTTTTCTTCTCCTCCTGTCTAAATTTAAACCGAATTTTAATTTAAGTTCCTATTTGTTCAATAATGTTTCCAATCTGTACACCGCCATTGTTTATTATTTATACTATTTCTGACCGTTATCAGCGGCCGATTATTTTAGAAATTTTGCCGATTTTGTGTTTGTTTAGGAAATGTTTGCATAAACTTGTGATAAATGCAAGAGAAGCTCAAAAAATAAGCTGCCAGCATTTACTACAACAGATTGTTTAACTTTCTCTCTAGACAGAAGTAGATTTTTTATTTTTGTTTTGTGATTTATTTTCTGGATTTGCATTGAGCGAAGAGAGTTGTCACTCACTGTCATTTTTAAGAATACTATTTTCTATAGAAATGTTTTTTGCTTTCTCTACTATTAATATACTTTTGATTATGAAAGCTTACGTTATGTAAAATCGTGCATTAATGAGTTACATTAACGATCAATTTGTTAGTCTAAGTCAAGCGTCAAAATAGTTTCTAATAATTGTTAAAGGAAAACAATTTTTTCATGTCTATGTATGCTAGACAATCGTGAAAATTTACGTATTGCAAAATCATGCATTAATACAAAATTGTCTATTATTGAGTTACATTAACGATCAATTTGTTAGTCTAAGTCAAGCGTCAAAATAGTTTCTAATAATTGGTAAAGGAAAACAATTTGTTCATGTCTATGTATGCTAGACAATCGTGAAAATTTACGTAGCATTAATACGAAATTGTGCATTAATAAGTTACATTAACGATCAATTTGTTAGTCTAAATCAAGCGTCAAAATAGTTTCTAATAATTGTTAAAGGAAAACAATTTTTTCATGTCTATGTATGCTAGACAATCGTGAAAATTTACGTATTGCAAAATTATGCATTAATATAAAATTGTGCATTTATGAGTTACATTAACGATCAATTTGTTAGTCTAAGTCAAGCGTCAAAATAGTTTCTAATAATTGGTAAAGGAAAACAATTTGTTCATGTCTATGTATGCTAGACAATCGTGAAAATTTACGTATTGCAAAATCATTCATTAACACAAAATCGTGCATTAATGAGTTACATTAACAATTTGTTAGTCTAAGTCAAGCGTCAAAATAGTTTCTAATAATTGGTAAAGAAAAACAATTTGTTTATGTCTATGTATGCTAGACAATTGTGAAAATTTACGTATTGCCAAATCATGCATTAATACAAAATTGTGCATTAATAAGTTCCATTAACGATCAAATTTTGTTAATCAAAGTCAAGCGACTAAATTGTTCAAAATAACCAGTGGAGAAAAAAAATTTGTTTAAATGTCTAGATTGTGAACGTATTGCAAAATCATGCATTAATATAAAATCGTGCATTAATGAGTCACAATAACAATTCATTTGCTAATCAAAATGAAGTATTAAAACGGCTTCTAACCAACAGTTTAAGAAAAAAATTGTTTGAAAGTCTATGTTTTGAAATTATTTAATTTTTTTACTTTTTTCTTACTAAAAATAAAAACCTATAGTCTGTTCTTTTGAGAGTTGCAGTTTTACAACTTTTGTTTTAACAAATCCAATCAACAAATTTCCTTCTACAACTTACAAATCCACACATCTTCCAGCTTTCTTTGAGCTGCTGAAAAAGAAAGCCCCAATTCTGTACAATATCCACCTTAAAAGGGCGAGTTTTCCGCACAGTTTACAGCCGAAAACGCCCTAAAAAAAGTTTTTCAAGCCAATTGATACCTATATTCTCCTAAAACAGTTCACGTTTTCAAGCTTTCTCGTAAAACATCTCAAATAAAAAAATTATAGGACGATTAAACTTTCTAGCCGAAAATGATTTTCGAGTGCTCAGCCCTTTTATGAGCGTTCCGAGTTTAGTTCTCAAATAGAAATGGCTTCATTTGCGCAAATGAGAGTACGTAAACGTAGAAGAGCTCACTTTTATTAACCAATTAAATAATATGTATGTATCATAATTATATAAAGTATAAAATTTGAAAGAAAAATTTATATGTAAGAAGATTTAGGGAAATTACTTTTTTGAAGTTGCGTGTAACTTGAATTGCTAGTAGTAATTTTGAATAGTTAAGGTTGGTAACACTTGATGTTACAGTTTGTCAACTTTTTATCAGGAGTCATTTTTGGCGCAAACCGAAATAAGTTAAGTAGCTAACAGGTTATGTGACAAAAAATTACACTCTTAAAGTTGTAAGACAATTTTTAGTGGTAATTTTGAATGGCTAAGGTTGGCAACCATGGTTTTTTTTCATAAATACAAAAAAAAAAAATACAAAAATGTTCTATACCTACTATGCGAGAAAAGAGTAAAAAAATATAAAAAAGACAAATTTTGCATTAAAAAAATAGAATAATTAGCGAAAAAATAAAAAAATAGTGCTGCATTGAAAGAGATAAAATAATTAAAGTAAATACTAAATAAAAATTTGCTTAAAAAAATTGACAAAATGCAGAAAAATAATTTAGTCATAAATATAACAAATCAAAAATTTAAAAAAGTGATAAAATATTATCAAAAATAAAAATAAAAAAAGATAATGTTAAATAAAACGTCATAAATGATAGAAAACCCAAAATTGAAAAATTATACACATAAAAAAAATAAAAATAAAGTAATGTTAAATGAAAATTTGCTAATAAAGGAAAGTTTAATTGACCAAAAAAACAAAAATAATAATATGCTGCAAAAAAGCTTAAGATAAAGTAGGGTGAACAAAGAAAAAATAATATAAAATGTAAATAACAAAAACTGCTCAAAATATTAAAAAAGAAAAAATAAAAAAAATATTCTATACTATGCAAGAAAAAAGTAAAAAAAATTAAAAAAGACGAATTTTGCATTAAAAAAATAGAATAATTAAAGAAAAATTAAAAAAAAATAGTGCTGCATTAAAAGAGATAAAATAATTAAAGTAAATAATAAATAAAAATTTGCTTCAAAAAATTGACAAATTGCAGAAAAACAATTTAGTCATAAATATAACAAAGAAAAATTAAAAAAATCATAGAATATTAACAAAAAGAAAAATAAAAAAAGATAATGTTAAATAAAACGTCATAAATGATGGAAAATCCAAAATTGACAAATTATATACATAAAAAAATAAAAATAAAGTAATGTTGAATGGAAATTTGCTAATAAAAGAAAGTTTAATTAAACAAAAGAACAAAAATAAATAAATGCTGCAAAAAAACTTATAATACAGTTGAATAAACCAAAAAAAAAATATATAAAATGTAAATGACAAAAACTGCTTAAAATAAAGAAAAAAAAATATAAAAATATTCTATACTATGCCAGAAAAGAGTAAAAAAATATAAAAAAAGACCAATTTTGCCCTAAAATAAAAATAATAATTAAAGAAAAATAAATAAAAAAAACAGTGCTGCGTTGAAAAAGATAAAATAATTAAAGAAAATACTAAATAAAAATTTGCTTTAAAAAATTGACAAAATGCAGAAAAATAATTTAGTCATAAATATGACAAATAAAATTTGAAAAAATTATAGAATATTATAAAAATATAAAAAAAAAAGTTAAATAAAACGTCATAAATGATAGAAATCCCAAAATTGAAAAATTAAATCCATAAAAAAAATAAAAATAAAGTAATGTTGAATGAAAATTTGCTAATAAGAGAAAGTTTAATTAAACAAAAAAAACAAAAATAAAAAAATGCTGCAAAAAAACTTAAGATAAAGTTGGATAAACAAAAAAAAGATAGTATAAAATGTAAAAAAAAGAAACTGCTTAAAATAAAAAAAAAAAAAGGAAAAATTTGAATTTTTTAACCTTTTTATTAACACACAACAAATACACAGACACAAGATTATTAATTAGGTTTACCATTTTGTTGATTTAATGGTCTTATTTTTGACATTATTCGATATCTGCCTATAGAAATCAAAAAACAAATTGTTGGCATCTTAAATAAATTAAAAAAAAACTAGAAAAGTTGTTAAAAAGTGGAGTTTTACATGTAACTTTAATAAACAACTTTAGAAGTTCCTTTTTTCAAACTACATGAATAGAGTCGCACAATTAGTAAATAGTTATCGCTGTTAAGTGTTAAGAAATGTGAACTTTTAGAGTTGGAAAAAATCGAAAAAGCAATTAAAAGTTTTTATTTTATTATTTAACGTGAGCGATGGAACGTAATGAAGTTATTTTAAGGGAAGCTGCCAACTTAAGAACTCTGTCTGTGCTCATTAAATCCCCTATTTAGTGCCTACCAGCCCCCTCGACTAATAATAATTATGAAAAAAAAAATGCTTTTGTATCTTTCAATTACAAAATTCCTGACGACGCTGAATTTCCAATTTGCGCCTCACAAAGAATATTTATTGCTATAGCGACTCAAGTGGCGGACAAAAGAAGAAAAAAGGTGCAAATTTTGAATTTCGGTTTTCGGAATTAAAAGAACCTTGTTTGAAGAACTTTATTGTCAATTTGCTGCAGGAAGCTGCTGTCGGCGGACTTTTAATCTGGTGACTAAGTGCTTCACGCTGGAATTTCAAAAAAAAATTTATGGGAATTAACAATGTTTCCGAAATGTGACTAAGATTATCTTGCTCAAAATTATTTATTAAAAATAAAATTGATTTAGGGATATTTGTTGCATAAATTTTGTTAGGTTGGCGACTATAGAATTCTGGTGGAAAACAAAAGACATCGTAACCGTGTCAATGATATAGGTTAAGTCAGCTTATATCAAATCTATTTCTATCAAATTTTATAGGTATTTATCGTCATTAGTCTTTGTCTTTCAATAATCGCAAAACATTTTTTTTAAATAATTATTGACAGATGTCAACTGTCAACATTAAGCTTGGCCAACCTTAAACATTCAAAATTACTCTTAAAAATCTTTGTTACATGCAAAAATCCGAAATAAAATTTTTTTAAACAAATAAAGTTTGGGAAGAAGTATACTATTTTAGAACAATTTGAAATTATTATTTTTTAATCATTTTTTTTTATTCTATTTCTTTTTTTATTATTTTTTTACTCTTTTCTCTTTTTTTTTATTCTGCATTTTTCTAATTTTTTCTGTTCAAACTTATTTTTTCTTTCTCTATTCTTGCTATCGTCTTTCTCTCTCTTTCTCTCTTATTTACTCTATTTTTTAGATACCAAAACAACAAAATTAGATAATGCAAACAAAAAAAGCCTAATTAAGACAAAGCCAAAGATAAGATATAAACAAAAACAAAAATATAGAAAAAATTAAAACGTGTAAAATATATAAAAAAGACATGAACAAAAAAAAATTAAAAAATAAACTGAATATTGACATAATATCAAAATTTGTTGGTGAGAGATAAGACACAAAAGCAAAAAGAATAAAGAGAAAGAGAATCTAGATGAGAACGAGTAATACAGAAATAGGAAAAAAAGACAGAAAGAGAAAATGTTTAAATTACTTTAAATAGAAATGATAAAGAAGAAAGAAAAATAGCTGAAATGTTACAAAAACAAAAGAAAAATAGCCGAGAGAGAAAAATGGAGAAAGATAATGTTAAATAAAGCAAAATACAAACATATATGCAGTTAAAGTTAAAACAAAATTAAAATATCAAAAAAAGTTAACAAAAAAGAATTGAGAAAAAAATGTAAAGAAGTGGAGTAAGACAAAAACTAAAGTTTGTTTGTCGATGGTTCTATCTCTATGTTTCTTTTTATGGTTTTTTAATTATTGTTTCGCTTTATTTTTCTTATTAAACTTTTTTTACTTAGAACTATAACAATTTTTTTTCTATTTTTTTTTTTCTATTTGTTCTTCTACTTACTAAATTCCATCGTTTTTTCAAAATCTCACATTTTTCTCGTTTTCTCATTTCATCTTTAAGTTTTTTCCTGCTTGTATTCTTATTTTTTTTTATTATTTATAATTTTTATCAGTATTTTTTCTACGTTTTTTTTTTACTTAAAATGCTATTTTTTCATTTAGATCCTGTTCTAATCATTCTTTTTTTGTTTTCTTATATTTTTTTCACTTCTCTATGTAATCTTTTCTTGTTATGTTTTTTTTCTATATTTTTTTATCTAAATTTTTTGTCTCACTTTATGATTGATGCTTTTTTTTTTACCATTTATGAAACTATTTCGAATTTTTGCACTTCTTCCATGCTTTTTGAGTTACCGATTCATAGCCTATTTTTGTTTTGCTCTTTTCTTTTTTTTTTTTAACCTTGCTATCTTTTTTCTCTCTCTTATTTACTCTTTTTTTAGATACCAAAACAACTCTTTTCTAATTAAACTGTTCTACCTTCTGTCATACCGGTTTTTTATTGCTTGCTGGAAAGAACAAAATTCAAAAAAAGCCTAATTAAGACAAAGCCAAAGATAAAATATAAACAAAAACAAAAACAAAAATATAGAAAAAACTAAAACGTGTAAAATATATAAAAAAGTCATTAACAAAAAAAAACTAAAAAATAAACTGAATATTGACATAATATCAAAATTTGTTGGTGAGAGATAAGACACAAAAACAAAAAGAATACAGAGAAAAAGAATCTAGATGAGGACGAGTAATACAGAAATAGGAAAAAAAGACAGAAAGAGAAAATGTTTAAATTACTTTAAATAGAAATGATAAAGAAGAAAGAAAAATAGCTGAAATGTTACAAAAACAAAAGAAAAATAGCCGAGAGAGAAAAATGGAGAAAGGTAATGTTAAATAAAGCAAAATACAAACATATATGCAGTTAAAGTTAAAACAAAATTAAAATATCAAAAAAAGTTAACAAAAAAAAATTGAAAAAAAAAATGTAAAGAAGAGGAGTAAGACAAAAACTAAAGTTTGTTTGTCAATGTCTCTATCTCTATCTTTCTTTTTATGGTTTTTTAATTATTGTTTTGCTTTATTTTTCTTATTAAATTTTTTTTACTTAGAACTATAACATTTTTTTTTCTATTTTTACTTTTTCTATTTGTTCTTCTACTTACTAAATTCCATCGTTTTTTCAAAATCTCACATTTTTCTCGTTTTCTCATTTCATCTTTAAGTTTTTTCCTGCTTGTATTCTTATTTTTTTTTATTATTTATAATTTTTATCAGTATTTTTTCTACGTTTTTTTTTTACTTAAAATGCTATTTTTTCATTTAGATCCTGTTCTAATCATTCTTTTTTTGTTTTCTTATATTTTTTTCACTTCTCTATGTAATCTTTTCTTGTTATTTTTTTTTCTATATTTTTTTATCTAAATTTTTTGTCTCACTTTATGATTGATGCTTTTTTTTTTACCATTTATGAAACTATTTCGCATTTTTGCACTTCTTCCATGCTCTTTGAGTTACCGGTTCATAACCTATTTTTCTCTTTTTTTCAGTTCACACTTATTTTCTTTTTCTTTATTCTTGTTATCTTGTTTCTCTCTCTTATTTACTCTTTTTTTAGATACCAAAACAACTCTTTTCTAATTAAACTGTTCTAACTTCTGTCATACCGGTTTTTTATTGCTTGCTGGAAAGAACAAAATTCAAAAAAAGCCTAATTAAGACAAAGCCAAAGATAAGATATAAACAAAAACAAAAACAAAAATATAGAAAAAACTAAAACGTGTAAAGTGTATAAAAAGGTCATAATCAAAAAAAAGATGTAAAAATAAACTGAATATTGACATAATATCAAAAATTGTTGGTGAGAGATAAGACACAAAAGCAAAAAGAATAAAAAGAAAAAGAATCTAGATGAGAACAAGTAATACAAAAATAGAAAAAAAAACAGAAAGAGAAAATGTTTAAATTACTGATTATAGATATGAGAAAAAAGAAAGAAAAATAGCTGAAATGATACAAAAACAAAACAAAAATAACCGAGAGAGAAAAATGGAGAAAGATAATGTTAAATAAAGCAAAATACAAACAAATTTGCAGTTAAAGTTAAAACAAAAATAAAATAACAAAAAAAAAATTGTAAAAAAAATGTAAAAAAGTTGAGTAAGACAAGAACTAAAGATATATAAAATATATAAAAAAATGTTGAAATCTATTGCATTTCTTGTTATACTACTCACTTTTTCAATTTTTTTTTTTGATTTTCGATGTCTCTGTCTTTATCTTTCTTTTTATGATTTTTCAATTATTGTTTTGCTTCTTTTTTTTATTAAATTTTGTTTACTTAGAACTATAACATTTTTTTTTCTATTTTTAGTTTTTCTATTTGTTCTTCTACTTACTAAATTTTAGCGTTTTTTTTAAATCTCACATTTTTATCTTTTTTTTCTTAAAACTTTTTCCTGTTTTTTTTCAGTATTTATGTCTTATTTGGTATCTTATGCTATTTTTTTAATTTATCAGTATTTTTTCAACGTTTGTTTTTACTTAAAATGCTATTTTTCTATTTAGATTCTCTTTCTTTTTTTGTTTCCTTGTATTTCTTTCACTTTTCTATGCAATCTTTTCTTGTTATTTTTTCTTCTATATTCTCTCATCTAAATTTTTTGTCTCACTTTATGATTGATTACCATTTCGTAAACTATTTCGAATTTTCGCACTTCTTCCATGCTCTTTGAATTACCGATTCATAGCCTATTTTTTTTTTACTTTTTTCTTTTTTTATGTTCAATCTTATTTTCTTTTTCTTTACTCTTGCTATCTTCTTTCTCTCTCTTATTTACTCTTTTTTTAGATACCAAAACAACTCTTTTCTAATTAAACTGTTTTACCTTCTGTCATACCGGTTTTTTATTGCTTGCTGGAAAAAAACAAAATTAGATAATGCAAACAAAAAAAGCCTAATTAAGTAAAAGCCAAAGATAAGATATAAATAAAAACAAAAACAAAAATATAGAAAAAACTAAAAATTTTTGATTTTATTTCTTTATCTTTCTTTCTCATATTTTTCTAATTTCTCCATCATTTTCAATTTTATTTCTTCTTTGTTGTTTTAATTGTATACCAACTTTCTTCTGCTTTTTTTCTTGTTTTTTTGCTCTTTTTCCCTCCTATCAGAAAATTTCTATGCTATTATGTCTATTTTTTTTTTGCTTTTTTGCTGCATTTGCTATATATCGTTCTTATCTCCCATTGTTCACCTGAAATCTTCACATTCAAATTCGATACTATAAAACGTTTCAACCAATACCAGCAAAGTAACAGCTGACGTCACAATGGTACTTAATTTTTCAAATGTTTATTTTTTCGTTGTTTTTCCTGTTTATAGGCGTAGAATAACATGCTTTACCTGTAATTTTAAAAATTGACTATAATTTCAAACATTATTATTAATAAAAAAAACAGTAGTCGTGACCTGTTTATCGTAAATAATAGGTAATCAATGTTCATGGCATTTCCAGCCCTATTCTATTATGCATAAGCTATCATCAAGCTTTCTTGTCACAAAACTCGATTTTCATGGAAACAATATACAAAGCGATTATTTAATTTTATTGAATTTCCCGCTTTTGATGTAAGTTTCTAGCTAAATTAGGCAAATTATTTAGTTTTAATTAATTATTTACTTAGGTGCAATTAATTACAGGTCAAGCTTTAAGTGGCAAAAAAACACCAAATGGCTCATTATTTTATAATATTTTCTAGATTTTGATAAAAATGTCAAAAAATGGTAGACTCTTAATTTTTAACATTGAGAAAAATAACAAAAAAGAGTTTTTTTTCAATTTTGGTTCAATTGAGTCATTAATTTATCAAATTTTATAGACTTTGGGTCAAATTTTTTGCGAAAAAATCCTATTTAGAACAAAAGTTGTAAAATAACGTAAGGAAGAAAAAATATGCAAAGAAAAATGTGAGAAAGGAAGTGATAAGAGAAGAATTTAAATAGAAAACAATAACAAAGTACACTAAAAAAAATCATAAATCAAGAGGCTTAAGACAAAAAAAAACCAAAATTAAGACAGTAAATAGACAAAACAAAAAAAAATCGCAAATTATTATAAATTGTCTATCTCGCTTTATTATACATTACTTTTTTCTTTTTTCTCTCTTGATTTTTTGTTTGTTTTTATGTTACTCAACTCTATCTAGATTCTTTTTCTCTTCATTATTTTTTTTATTATTATATAATTTAATTAAAATAAATTTTCAAATGTTGTTTCATATTAAAAAAAATATTTTTCAAAATTCAATCTACTTTTGAAACACAAATCTATAATTTTGATAATTTTTAACAATATAAAGCTCAATTATTATCAAATTTAAATTTGTTATCAAACAAAAGAGTGTCAAATTTATGCTTTTGTTTTGAGACAGACTCACTTTATACAAATGTTGACAGCCGCGCTGCGCCACCCTGATTTTTTTTGCAAAAAATTTAGTTTCTAAAATTGAAATTAGTGTTTTTTTGCCATTAAACTTGTCGTCAACATCTAACTTTGTTGACACATCCATCTAAATCAAGAAAACCATTTAAAATTCCGATACAGTTATTTACTTTGGTTTGTTTGTCATTAAAATTCTTCAAAACAATGTTGTTTTCGGTGCGCTTTTCCGCTCGCAAACTAATTTACTTTGCGCCTTTCTTAATAATTTCTCCTTTTGCGACAATGGGCTGCAAATGAATGATTAAAAAAAATAAGGGATGAAAAAGTTGTTTCTGACAGTCGCCATGCAATAATCATTTTTCTTTTGTTGATAGGAGCGTTCGTGTTTTATCATCTTAATTACTCTTTGCTTTCGCTTTCTTGACAAAGAAGGGATGATTTTAAAGAAGGGATGATCTTGAAGACGGGATGATCTTGAAACTCAAAGGAAGGAAACTTGCAGAGTTTGCTAATTTGTGTGTGCTGGAATAACTCAAACATGGGGGGTGATTAGGGAAAATTAAATGTGTACTCTCCTGTGCGCAGGGGGCGCGTGTTCAGTAACTTGTTCTAATTCAGGGAAAAGTCATTTTCTTTTTTCATAAGCTTTCCCGAGGGAATTCTTCACGGGAAGCAATGGAAGGTAAAGGTCCGAAATTGTACAGTAAAAGCTGATGAGGGAATTAAAACTTAAAAGATTTTACGGCGCTTGCAAACGAAATTATTTTAGTTTTTTTTTGTTTGCTAAGTTTGCAACAGTGTGTTATGATTTGAAAAAATGTCGTTGAATTCACTCAAGACACACAAAAATCGTTTAATAATACTGATATTAATTTAATCATTTACAAAAGAAAATTGTCGATTTTTTTCTTTAAAAAATTAAGAAAAAAAAATTGATGAAAAAGAAATGGACGATATAAAAAGATAAAAATAAAATATAATACGAAGAAAAAAAAATTTTACTAAATTAAAAAAAAAAAATTGAGCGATAAAAGTACAGAAAAAAAAAGTAACAACAATTAATCTGTGAAACAAAACAAAATAAAAGAAAAAACAAATGAAGAAAAAAATTATGTTAATTAAATCAAAAACACATTGAAAGTGAAAGTGAAATTAATTATTGTTATATCAAATTAATAACTATAATTATGATGATAATAATAATAATAATAAAAACAAAATTTTACAAAAAACAAGCCTGACCTGACCTAACCTGACTTATGCATAACAGAAAAGTTACAAAAAATGATTTAAATATTAATTATTATAATTAAAAAAAAAATTTAGGTTATTCTTCTATATTTATTTTTTGTTCTAAAGGCGTTTTTTTGCGCCAATTTCTAGCGGGAAAAATTAAATTATTTTTGAATAACTGTCAAAATTTTTAAAATTTTGAGGTTAAACTGTCAATTGTGGCGCAAATTTTCAAATTATTATTACGTCTTCTTCTTGGATTAAAACAAAATTTGTGGTTTTTGTTCTTAATTTAGTTCTTAAATTGGTTTTTGAACTAATTGAGAACTAAAAGTTTGTTTTTTAAAAATCTGTATATTATTGAAAAAGTAATTTTGTCATTATTGTACTTGTCAAAGACCGTGATGATTTTAAAATCCAGCAAAATTGCTGTGCTTCCGGGATAAGAAAGGTTGAACATAGTAATTGTGCTACATTAAAATTTTCAATATAAAAATTAAAAAAAAATATATCATGTCTGACAAAATTTTTTTCTTTTTTGTGTATTCTGTCGTTTTAAAAAAAAATTGTAATTAACTATGCAAAAATTAAAACTATCTTCTAATGGACAAACGTAGTTTTTAATTAAAAACGTAAAAAACGTATATTTTAGCTAGAAATCATAACGGACGAGTTTTCTGCAGAAATTACTGCTGCTTTTGCATTTTATCGAGTATTGTTTGAAAGCGTAGATTTTTTTCCTAATTATTCGACATGACAAACTAAAAGTGTAATTTTATACAGCACGGAAACAAAAATTAATTGAAACACAGAATTTGTTGATTTTGTCACATTTTTTTTATAATTTTTTTGTAAATGTTGAATATTTTTTTCATATTGGATGTGGTTTACTTTATGTATTCTATCTCTTTTATTTAACAATAATTTTTATTCTTTTGTTTTTCTAGTTTTTCTTTATTCTTTTTCTATAATTTGTTACTTTTTATTATTTTTTCGGTGAATGTTGAATATTTTTTATACTGGATGTGGTTTACTTTAATTTTTTTTGTTGTTTTTCTTGTTTTCGTTTTTTCTTTTACTACTTTTTGTTTTTTTCTATTATTTTTTTTGGTAAACGTTGAATCATTATTTATATTGGATGTGGTTTACTTTAATTATTCTATTTCTTTTATGTATCAATCAATTTTTTTGTTTTTTTAGTTTTCGTTTTTTCCCTACTTTTTGTTTTTTTTCTATTATTTTTTTGGTGAACGTTGAATATTGTTTCATATTTTGGATGTGGCTTATTTTAATTATTCTACCTCTTTTTTATTTAATTATATTTTTTTTTTGTTGTTCTAGCTTTCTTTTTTTCTACATATTATTTTTTTTCTAATTATTTGACATGAAAAACTTAAAGTGTACACGGAAACCAAATTAATTAAAACAGACAGCCAATTATAGAAATCAAAATATGCCAAAAATTCAAAATAATTTAAAAATTATTTTTATAATTTTTTTTAAACATTTTTAATGACATTTGTCAATTGCGTTTTTCTTTTCAACTTTTTTATAAGTTTTTTAATATTTTTTTATTTTATGCTTATCTTTCAACGTATTTTCATTGTGTATTTTGCTGTTTTACACTTTTTTTCATTTACTCTTTATTTAACCATAATTTTTATCTTTTGTTTTTCTAGTCTTTTTTTCTTTTTCTATAATTTGTAATTTTTTATTATTTTTTTGGTAAATGTTGAATATTTTTTCATATTGGATGTGGCTTATTTTTAATTATTCTATCTCTTTTTTATTTAATAATATTTTTTTTCTTTTGTTTTTCTAGTTTTTTTTTCTGCATTTTGTTTTTTCTAATCATTCAACATAAAAAACTAAAAAATGTACACGGAAACAAAATTAATTAAAACAGACAGCCAATTAGGGTTAATTATTGAAATCAAAATATGCCAAAAATTCAAAATTATTTCAAAATATTTTTGAATTATTTTTATAATTTTTTGTAAACATTTTTAATAACATTTGTTAATTGCGTTTTTCTTTTCAATTTTTTATAAGTTTTTTAGTATTTTTTTATTTTATTCTTATTTTTCCACGTTCTTTCATTGAGTATTTTGCTGTTTTACACTTTTTTTTATTTACGCTTTATTTAACAATAATTTTTGTCTTTTGTTTTTTTAGTCTATTTTTTGTCTATGATTTGTAATTTTTTATTAATTTTTCGGTGAATGTTAAATATTTTTTTTATATTGGATGGGGTTTACTTTAATTATTCCATCTCTTTTATTTATCAATATTTTTTTTTTGTTTTTCTAGTTTTTGTTTTTTCTTTTACTACGTTTGGTTTTTTTTATTATTTTTTCGGTGAACGTTGAATATGGTTTCATATTGGATGTGGCATATTTTAATTATTTTATCTCTTTTTTATTTAATAATAATGTTTTTTTTTGTTTTTATAGTTCTTTTTTCTTTCAACAATATGTTTTTTTCTAATTATTTGACATGAAAAACTAAAAGTGTATATGTAAACAAAATTAATTACATATAACAGACAGCCAATTGGGGTTAATTATTGAAAAAATGTGCCAGAAATTCAAAATAATTTAAAAATATATTTTATAATTTTTTTAAACATTTTTAATAACATTTGTTAATTGCGTTTTTTTTTTCAATTTTTTATGAGTTTTTTAAAATTTTTGTGTTTTATTCTTATCCTTTCACGTTCTTTCATTGTGTATTTTGCTGTTTTGCACTTTTTCTCATTTACTCTTTATTTAACAATAATTTTGATCTTTTGTTTTTCTAGTCTTTTTTTTTTCTTTTTCTATAATTTGTAATTTTTTATTATTTTTTCGGTGAATGTTGAATATCTTTTTATATTGGATGCGGTTCACTTTAATTATTCCATCTCTTTTATTTATCAGTATTTTTCTTTTGTTTTTCTTGTTTTTATTTTTTCTTTTACTACATTTAGTTTTTTTTTATTATTTTTTCGGTAAACGTTGAATATGGTTTCATATTGGATGTGGCATATTTTAATTATTCTATCTCTTTTTCATTTAATAATAATGTTTTTCTTTGTTTTTTTAGTTCTTTTTTTTTCTACAATATGTTTTTTTCTAATTATTCGACATGAAAAACTAAAAGTGTATATGTAAACAAAATTAATTATAACAGACAGCCAATTGGGGTTAATTATTGAAAAAATGGGCCAGAAATTCATAATAATTTAAAAATAATTTTTATAATTTTTTTAAGCATTTTTATTTTTTATGAGTTTTTTAAAACTTTTGTGTTTTATTCTTATCCTTTCACGTTCTTTCATTGTGTATTTTGCTGTTTTACTCTTTTTTTTGTTTACACTTTATTTAACAAGAATTTTTATCTTTTGTTTTTATAGTTTTCTTTTATTCTTTTTTTAAAATTTGTTACTTTTTATTATTTTTCTGATGAATGTTGAATATTTTTTTATATTGGATGGGGTTTACTTTAATTATTCCATCTCTTTTATTTGTCAATATTTTTGTTTTGTTTTACATGTTTTCGTTTTTTCTTTTACTACATTTTTTTTTTCTTAATTTTTTTGGTGAATGTTGAATATGGTTTCATACTGAATGTAGCTTATTTTAATTATTCTCTTTTTTATTTGATAATAATGTTTTTCTTTTGTTTTTCTAGTTCTTTTTATTTTCTACAAAATGTTATTTTTTAATTATTCGACATGAAAAACTAAAAGTGTATATGTAAACAAAATTAATTAAAACAGACAGCCAATTAGGGTTAATTATGGAAATCAAAATGTGCCAAAAATTCAAAATAATATTTTTTAAACGTTTTTAATGACATTTGTCAATTGCGTTATTTTTTCCAATTTTTTATGAGCTTTTTAATATTTTTTCATTTTATTCTTCTCTTTCTACGTTCTTTCATTGCGTATTTTGCTGTTTTACTCTTTTTTTTATTTACACTTTATTTAACAATAATTTTTGTTTTTTGTTTTTCCACGTTTCTTTTATTCTTTTTCTATAATTTGTTACTTTTTATTATTTTTTCGGCGAATGTTGAATATTTTTTTATATTGGAGGTTTACTTTAATTATTCCATCTCTTTTATTTATCAATATTTTTCTTTTGTTTTTCTTGTTTTTGTTTTTTATTTTACTACATTTTGTTTTTTTTATTATTTTTTCGGTAAACCTTGAATATTGTTTCATATTGGATGTGGTTTATTTTAATTATTCTATCTATTTTTTATTTAATTTTTTTTTCTTTTCTTTTTCTAGTTTTCCTTTTTTTTCTACATTTTGTTTTTTCTAATTATTCGACATGAAAGACTAAAAACGTACGCGGAAACAAAATTAATTAAAACAGACAGCCAATTGGGGTTAATTATGGAAATCAAAATGTGCCCAAAATTCAAAATAATTTAAAAATAATTTTTATAATTTTTTTTAAACATTTTTAATGACATTTGCGTTTTTCTCTTCAACTTTTTTATAATTTTTTTATTTTATTCTTACCTCTCCATATTTTTTCATTGCGTATTTGGCTGTTTTACACTTTTTTTTATTTAACAATAATTTTTACCTTTTGGTTTTCTAGTTTTCTTTTTTCTTTTTCTATATTTTGTTATTTTTTAGTATTTTTTCGGTGAACGTTGAGTGTTTTTTTATATTGAATGTGATTTATTTAAATTATGCCATATTTTGTATTTTACAATAACTTTTTTCTTTTGTGTTTCTGCTTTTATTTTTCTATATTTTTTTTTTTTCATTAAAAGTTGGCTATTTTTTTACATTAAATGCGTTTTGGTGTCGATTTATCAGAATAGTTTTACAACTTTTTAACATAACTTACTTAAAATACTAATAGTAAACAAAAACCAAAGTAAACAATTATAACCAGCAAAAGATCAAAACGCCAACAGTATGAATAAACAAAAAATTAAAATGTCGAAATTGTAGACGTTCAGCATTCCCTCGGTAAAGGCATCATCAGGACAAAAAAAAATAAGCACGGTAACTCGACGTGTGAACCACGCTAGAAGCTGTTACAATAACTTAAATAATAATTAATTATTGTTGCCACAACAAACTAATTAATAATCAATTATTATTGTCAAATAGAGTCTTTTGGGCATATTTAAGACATTATAAACAATAGATCTGTAATAAATAATTAAGCTATTGAATTGCGTGATTCAGTCCAGCCACAAATCCCTAGTGCCCTATATGCACTAGCTGTTTTGCAAATGCAAATGTCAATGTAATTCCCTTCCGGATAGCCATGGATTTAGTGTAAGCTGTCCGATGTTAGTAATGACTATTTTAATAAAGGTTTGAATACTAAAACCATGTCATAGTTAGATAACTGTCACAATGTTTACAAAAATTAAATTTATTACATATTTTATGTCTAAATATCAAACAAGAAAGACAAATATGTCAACAAAGAACATAGAAAAATAGATATAGAAAAAATAGAACAAAAAAAAAGAGACAAATATTTGCAAAATACAGATGTGGAAATGATAAACAAAAAATAGCTAAAGTATAAAAGATAAACAAAGCAAAAACAAAATGTGAAAAACATTCAGAGAACAATTCACTCAGATTAGTGACTAGAGATACACAAACAGCAAACAAAAAAAAATTAAAAAAAA
Source organism: Lagria hirta (assembly GCA_947359425.1). Taxonomy (NCBI): domain Eukaryota; kingdom Metazoa; phylum Arthropoda; class Insecta; order Coleoptera; family Tenebrionidae; genus Lagria; species Lagria hirta. Next base: position 3,417,309 of record OX375795.1, on the reverse strand, counting down.
AAAAACAAGAAAAGATCGTTAGTTGATGTATCAAAGATAAACAAAACAAATGCAGAATAAACAAGAAACCAGAAAGATAATAGAGAATATGATAAAATAGTGTAAAGATATGAAAAAAAAACACAAAATTAAAAGTGTAACACTTTTTCAAAAAAAATGTTTAATAAATAATTTGGTTTTTGACATTTTTTGATTTTCTTGAAAACGTTTTTTGTATTTTTTTGCAAATTTTTAACAATCTACTAAGATTAGTAACTAGAGATAAACAAAAAGAATGCTAGAAAAAACAAACAAAAAAAAAAGATAGTTGATGTATCAAAGATAAACAAACAAATGCAGAATCAACAAAAAAACCAGAAAGACAATAGAAAATATGATAAAATAGTGTGAAGATATAAAAAAAAACACAAAAATAAAAGTGTAACACTTTTTCAAAAAAAATGTTTAATAGACGTTTTGGTTTTTGACATTTTTTGATTTTCTTGAAAACGTTTTTTGTATTTTTTTGAAAATTTTTAACAATCTATTAAGATTAGTGACTAGAGATAAACAAACAACAAACAAAAAGAATGATAGAAAAAAAAACAAAAAAAAAAGATGGTTAGTTGATGTATCAAAGATAAACAAAACAAATGCAGAATAAACAAAAAAACCAAAAAGACAACAGAAAATATGATAAAATAGTGTAAAGATATAAAAAAACACAAAATTAAAAGTGTAACACTTTTTCAAAAAAAATGTTTAATAAATATTTTGGTTTTTGACATTTTTTGATTTTTATGAAAATATTTTTTTTATTTATAAGCTAGAAAGAATATGGCAAAAACGTGTGAAAACACAAAAAAAACAGACTAGAAAGAAGAGGCAATAAAGAATACGATATTAAAAAACTAAAGACATAAGAGAAAACAAACTAACAATAACACAAATCATAGAAAAAAGATTGAAAGCATAACACTTTTTAAAAAAAAAATGTTTAATTGACATTTTTTTATTTAAAAAAAAATCTTTCTTTGATTTTTTTAAAAATTCTTATCTTTTAGCGTTTTCTTCTACAATTGCTTAAAAAACTAACAAAACCGTGAAAAAAATGGCTTTAATTAGATTAACTCTTAAATCCTTTAAGTTGACCTTTACTTAGTGAAAAGTATTTCATATAAGCTTTTTTTTTGATATTTTTTAATTTTTTTCCATAAGATAACTAATGAAAAACGTTAATTAATGTAAAATCGTGCATTAATGAGATACATTAACAGTCAATTTGTTAGTCAAAATAAAAGTTTAAAATAGCTTCAATAAATCGAATAACATAAAACAAAATATTAAAAAAAATACTTATTTTGTTATCTATCTTTTGTTTCTGTTCAAGTACTAATACCAACAATATTAAAGTAAACAACTGAAATAAATCATAAACCGTAATGTTCCAAAATCTGTTTAAATAATAAATAGCTGATACAAAGCCAACAAACATTTTTCAAATTTTGATTAGAATATTATTAAGCCTACAAACTTAACACCCAAAGGTAACACAACATAAACAAATCCTCTGTAAACACAGCCACAATAGCAATAAACTTAGAAACTTACCCTGTTAATTTGTGGTTTGTATACTTTGGGCTTCTATTCATAAGGTCTATATTGAGATTTAAAGTTTAGAAAATAATCCTAAAAAGGGCCTAGTAAGTCTTATTTTAATTTTTAAGGGAATTCTAAGTTTAGACATAACCTCAAAAATTCTTATAAATTTTAATTAATTTTTGAAATATTCAAAGTTTAGATAATCACCCTAAAAAAGATTTCTTGTATTTTTGTAAATTCTAAACACAAATTTACATTAAGTTTCTAAGTTTAGATAATAACCTCAAAGATGTCTATAAACTTAAAATTAATTTTAAAAATTTCAACTTTTAGATAATAACTTTAAAAATCTTATAAGTTTTAGTGTATTTTCGTTAAGTTTAGATAATAACCTCAAAAATTTCTATGCGTTTTAATTTATTTTTGAAAATTTTAATTAATGACTCTGAAAAACCTTACAAGCTTTATCTAATTTTCATAAATTCTAAAAACTAGTTTAGATTAAGTTTCTAAGTTTAGATAATATCTTCAAAAATATCTACAAATTTAAATTTATTTTTGAAAATTTCAACGTTTAGATAATAACTCTAAAAAACCTATAAGATTTATTGTATTCTTGTTAAATTTAGATTAAATTTCTAAGTTTAGATAATAACCTCAAAAATATCTACAAACTTAATTAATTTTTGAAAATTTCAGCGTTTAGATAATAACTCTAAAAAACTTATAAGATTTATTGCATTTTTGTTAAATTTTGATTAAGTTTCTAAGTTTAGATAATAGTCTCAAAAATGTCTATAAACTTCAAATTAATTTTAAAAATTTAAGCGTTTAGATAATAACTCTTAAAAACTTATAAGTTATAGTGTATTTTCGTTAGGTTTAGATTAAGTTTCTAAGTTTAGATAATAACCTCAAAAATTTCTATGCGTTTTAATTTATTTTTGACAATTTTAGATAATCACCCTGGAAAACCTTACAAGTTTTATCTAACTTTCATAAATTCTAAAAACTAGTTTAGATTAAGTTTCTAAGTTTAGATAATATCCTCAAAAATATCTACAAACTTAAATTTATTTTTGAAAATTTTAACGTTTAGATAATAACTTTAAAAAACTTATAAGATTTATTGCATTTTTGTTTAATTTTGATTAAGTTTCTAAGTTTAGATAATAGTCTCAAAAATGTCTATAAACTTAAAATTAATTTTAAAAATTTATACGTTTAGATAATAACTCTTAAAAACTTATAAGTTTTTGTGTATTTTCGTTAAGTTTAGAATTAGTTTCTAGGTTTAGATAATAACCTCAAAAACTTCTATACGTTTTAAATTATTTTTGAAAATTTTAGATAATCACCCTGAAAAACCTTACAAGTTTTATCTAATTTTCATAAATTCTTAAAACTAGTTTATATTAAGTTTCTAAGTTTAGATAATATCCTCAAAAATATCTACAAACTTAAATTAATTTTATAAAATTTCAACGTTTAGATAATAACTCTAAAAAACCTATAAGATTTATTGTATTTTTGTTAAATTTAGATTAAATTTCTAAGTTTAGATAATAACCTCAAAAATATCTACAAACTTAAATTAATTTTTGAAAATTTCAACGCTTAGATAATAACTCTAAAAAACTCATAACATTTATTGCATTTTTGTTAAATTTTGATTAAGTTTCTAAGTTTAGATAAAAGCATCAAAAATGTCTATAAACTTAAAATTAATATTAAAAATTTAAACGTTTAGATAATAACTCTTAAAAACTTATAAGTTTTTGTGTATTTTCGTTAAGTTTAGAATTAGTTTCTAGGTTTAGATAATAACCTCAAAAACTTCTATACGTTTTAAATTATTTTTGAAAATTTTAGATAATCATCCTGAAAAACCTTACAAGTTTTATCTAGCTTTCATAAATTCTTAAAACTTGTTTATATTAAGTTTCTAAGTTTAGATAATATCTTCAAAAATATCTACAATCTTAAATTAATTTTTGAAAATTTCAACGCTTAGATAATAACTCTAAAAAACTTATAACATTTATTGCATTTTTGTTAAATTTTGATTAAGTTTCTAAGTTTAGATAAAAGTCTCAAAAATGTCTATAAACTTAAAATTAATTTAAAAAGTTTAAACGTTTAGATAATAACTCTTAAAAACTTATAAGTTTTTGTGTATTTTCGTTAAGTTTAGAATTAGTTTCTAGGTTTAGATAATAACCTCAAAAACTTTCATACGTTTTAGATTGTTTTTGAAAATTTTAGATAATCACCCTAAAAAACCTTACAAGTTTTATCTAATTTTCATAAATTCTTAAAACTAGTTTATATTAAGTTTCTAAGTTTAGATAATATCTTTAAAAATATCTACAAACTTAAATTAATTTTAGAAAATTTCAACGTTCAGATAATAACTCTAAAAAACTTATATGATTTATTGAATTTTTGTTAAATTTAGATTAAGTTTCTAAGTTAAAATTTCTATAAACTTATCAATAATTTAAAAAATTTCAACGTTTAGATAATAACTATAATAAACTTAAAAGTTTTATTGTATTTTAGTTAAGTTTATATTAAGTTTCTAAGTTTAGATAATATCCTCAAAAATATCTACAAACTTAAATTTATTTTAGAAAATTTCAACGTTTAGATAATAACTCTAAAAAACTTATATGTTTTATTGTATTTTTGTTAAGTTTAGATTAAGTTTTAAAGTTTAGATAATAATCTCAAAAACTTCTATACATTTTATTTTATTTTTCAAAAATTTTAGATAATCACCCTGAAAAATCTTACAAGTTTTATTTAATTTTTATAAATTCTTAAAACTAGTTTATATTAAGTTTCTAAGTTTAGATAATAACCTCAAAAATTTCTATAAATCTTAATTTATTTTTGAAATTTTTCAACTTTGGATAATCACCTTAAAAGGACTTATTAGATAATAAACTTAAAAATTCTTATAAATTTCAATTTGTTTTTAAAGTATTTAAAGTTTAGATAATCAATCTAAAAAAGATTTATTGTATTTTTGTAAATTCTTAAAATTAGTTTATATTAAGTTTCTAAGTTTAGATAATAACCTCAAAAATGTCTATAAACTTAAAATTAATTTTGAAAATTTTAACTTTTAGATAATAACTCTAAAAATCTTATAAGTTTTAGTGTATTTTCGTTAAGTTTAGATAATAACCTCAACAATTTCTATACGTTCTAATTTATTTTTGAAGATTTTAGATAATTACCCTAAAAAACCTTACAAATTTTATCGAATTTTTATAAATTCTTAAAATTAGTTTATATTAAGTTTCTAAGTTTAGATAATATTTTCAAAAATATCTACAAACTTAAATTTATTTTGGAAAATTCCAACGTTTAGATAATAACTCTAAAAAACTTATAAATTTTATTGTATTTTTGTTAAGTTTAAATTAATTTTCTAAGTTTAGATAATAACCTCAAAATTGTATCAATTCAGCACTAATTTTTTGTCGAATAATTAAACAAAAACCGCAAACAGTAATGGCTGCCAGCAAGCTGTTTAATTAAAACGCTAACCGTAGCTCTTAACTCTGCAAAATTGTGTGTTAAGTTAAATGAAACACTAATAGAAACTGTTTCTTAAGCGCCGCTGCTTAAGATTCATAAAATAAATTTTAGTATTACTTAAAGCAGCCTAGACAAGTTTAATGTAGTCTGTTGGCATACCTGCTAATGAAATTTGAATCGGTTAAGGGCTAAAAGCTGTTTTCGTTACAATTGTGCTTAGTAGGCTTTGGAGATGGGGCGGAATCCCGTCGGCTATACTACTAAAAAAATTTTTTTTAATAATTCACTGAGAAATCTTGACCTGACCTAACCTAACTTATGCATAACAGAAAAGTTGCAAACATAGTATATGCAAAATAATTTATATATTAATTATTATAATTTAAAAAAAAATTTAAGTTATTATTCTGGCGGGAAAATTTAAATAATTTTTGAATAACTGTCAAAATTTTTGAAGTTTTGAGGTTAAGCTGTCAATTGTGGCGCGAATTTTCAAATTATTATCACGAACATTGTTTAAAATGCTAAAATGTTTCTCAAGCATTGATTCAACTTAATATTCCAGAAGTTTTAAGATTAAAAAAGTAATTTCCTCACATTAGACGACTGAGATTTTCAATTTTCCGTAAAGAATATTTATTGCAAAAAAGAAAATCAATTTGCTTTTTATACAGCGATCATCTAAAGTAGACAAAGAAGAATTTTATTCATTAAATTATATACTGCCGTATAGAAAATTGCATAAAATCTGGAAAATCTACTCTTAAAACTGAGGGAAGCGATTCCAGGAGATTCCAGAAAATTCCCCTTTGCACCTGCTGCTAGAGAAAATATTTGCAAAATTTTCGGATAAATGAAAAGAGAGTTCGTATTTCATTTTGGAGTGGTTTGCACTTACGTTCTGTAGTTTTATCTCTGCAAAGTACGTGAGTTCCATTGTCGAGTTTAGAGCACATTTTATTTCCTGGATCCTGGATGAGATGAGATGAGATGAGCAAACTTTATGGACTCTATGGACTTTAATTTTGTTGTCTTGGCTTAACATTTACACATTTTATGTCTTTTGAAGAAAAACGGCTCGAATTAGAAAAATCACAACTATTATAGAGCTGAAAACGTTCCAGTCATCCAGGAAATAGCAACTATTCCAGTAAATAGCTGGAAACTGTCTTTTATACTGTATTATACTCATCTAATCGTTTTCCAATAGATGTCAAAAAATGTACTTTAAGAGCTAAAAACGATTGAAATCAAAGAGAATTTTCTACTACATACAGATTCTTGGACAATTTTACAATATTTTCTATATTATAATGTTATCAAACACGCAAATCTCTTCCATTTTCCAAGACTTTTCCATTTTCCGATTAGTTTTAAATAAAAGATTCTCTAAAGCAACGTTCGCATCCCGGATAACGTTATACTGCGACAATTTTAATATCATAGAACGACATAATGCAGACGGAAAAGTCCGTCCACTCTGCTTTTGTAATTATTTTGCGAAAAGTTGTTTCGTTTCGCCTTTGGGAAATTTCTCAAGGGATGGATGCTGCAGTTGAAGTAATGAAAATAAAACGTGGTTTTTGTTTTAGCGTTGATGATTCATCTTCGTATAAGTTTTTATTTTATCATCGCTTATGTGGCTTGAAGATTCATATCGAAAAAATGTGGTTTTTCAGCAAGATAATGCAACATTTGCTGTGATTGCTCTTGATTTATCTGGAATTATCTAGTGCATCCTGCTGTTTTTTTCAAAACTTTTATGAAAATCTCAATCTTAATATTGAACTTGATACAAAGAATTGAATATTTACAGTAAATATTGTTAATTTAGAAGCCACATCCTAATTTACTAAAAAAATGCTTAGACGCGTGCAAAAACTATTTAAAGATGACCTGAGCTAACCTGACAACCAAGCGTAGCAGTTGTTTTCTTTTATTGTATTTTTTTTATCGCCCGGCAAATGGCGGATGGATATACTCATGTGGCTCTTACTTTATCAGAAATTATCTAGCCCATCCTTATGTTTTTCCCAAAAGTTATATAAGAATGTGAATCATAATGGTAGACTTGATACAAATAACTGAATATTCACAGAAAATATTGTTAAATTAGATACTACATTCTGATTTATCAAAAAAATGCTTAGACGTCTGCACAAGCTGCAGCAATACAAGTAAAACAACCATATTAATCAATTTTATATAAAAAAAGTACAAACGTAGAAAAATTTATCAACTCCTGCTCAGCAGACAGGAGAAAAACAAGTGCTGTCATTGCAGCAAAAAATGAAACAAAATTGTCTTGATCTAACCTAACCGCCAAGCGTAACAGTTGTCTTCTCTTATTGGCTCTTTTTTTCATCGCGCGACAAATGTCGGATGGATATACTCATGTGGCTCTTACTTTATCAGAAATTATCTAGCCCATCCTTATGATTTTTCCAAAAGTTATATAAGAATGTGAACCATAATGATTGACTTGGTACAAATAACTAAATATTCACAGAAAATATTGGTTAATCAGATACTACATTCTGATTTACCAAAAAAATGCTTAAACGTCTGCACAAGCTGCAGCAATTCAAGTAAAACAACCATATTAATCAATTTTATATAAAAAAAAGTACAAATGTAGAAAAATTAATCAACTCCTGCTCAGCAGACAGAAGAAAAACTAGTGCTGTTATTGCAGCAAAAAATAAAACAAAATTGTCTTGATCTAACCTAACCGCCAAGAGTAGAAGTTGTCTTCTCTCATTGGCTTTTTGCTTCATCGCGCGACAAATGGCTGCTGGATATACCCATGTAGCGCTTAATTTATCAGAAAATATCCAGTGCATCCTGTTATTTTTCTCAAAACTTTTATGAAAATCTGAATCTTTATTCTGAACTTAATACGAAGAATTCAATATTCACAGTAAATACTGTTAATTTAGAAGCCACATCCTGATTTACTAAAAAAATGCTTAGACGCGTGCAAAAACTATTTAAAGATAACCTGAGCTAACCTGACAACCAAGCGTAGCAGTTGTTTTCTCTTATTGTCTCTTTTTTTTATCGCCCGGCAAATGGCGGATGGATATACTCATGTGGCTCTTACTTTATCAGAAATTATCTAGCCCATCCTTATGTTTTTCCCAAAAGTTATATAAGAATGTGAATCATAATGATAGACCTGATACAAATAAATAAATATTCACAGAAAATATTGTTAAATTAGATACTACATACTGATTTAGTAAAAAAATGCTTAGCAAAAGCAATTTTAAGTTGACCTGAGCTAACCTGACAACCAAGCGTAGCAGTTGTTTTCTTTTATTGTCTTTTTTTTTATCACCCGGCAAATGGCGCATGGATATACTCATGTGGCTCTTACTTTATCAGAAATTATCTAGCCCATCCTTATGATTTTTCCAAAAGTTATATAAGACTGTGAATCATAATGGTAAACTTGATACAAATAACTGAATATTCACAGAAAATATTGTTAAATTAGATACTAGATTTTGATTTACCAAAAAAATGCTTCGACGTCTGCACAAGCTGCAGCAATTCAAGTAAAACAACCATATTAATCAATTTTATATAAAAAAAAGTACAAATGTAGAAAAATTAATCAACTCCTGCTCAGCAGACAGAAGAAAAACAATTGCTGTTATCGCAGCGAAAAATGAAACGAAATTGGTCATCCGATCCAAACGTGCACATGTTGTGTAGCTTCAGCAGGTCATAAATTGTCTGCGATAAGTCCAGAGCCAAAAGAGGACACGAAACATAGTTATCAGTTGGGTTTACAGCCAACTTGACTTCCAGACAATTCTACCAACTAATTGCGGCTCGGTAAGCAGTTTAATTTTAGCAGAAAAAAAAACTAATTCAATTTCGTATGAAGGGCGGAATTTATGAGAGGTAAAAGCGTTAGAGCCATTTTGGCAATTCGAAAGTGAGACGTGGAAGCTACTGGCATTGACAATTATTATTGATGAGGTTTGAAGCGAATTGGATTTGAATAATTTGTAATTGATTATAGTTGAGCTTGGGTTAAATGACATACGTTTGAATTAACAAAATTATTGAGCTGTGTGTTTGAGCTAAACAGTATCGGTTGAATGTGTAGTGTGAGCTTTGCGCATATGGAGACATTCTCAGATAAATTAGATACTTGACAAGCAAAAACTAACCTAAAATGTTTTTTTTTGACTGCACTAACACTAGTACGTAAACATAAAATGAATTTTGCTACCGTTACACTTGAAAAATCTATGTATATCATTTTTGACCCAATGAAGTCTCCAAAGTAATTTGTCACAGAACTCAAACTTGCGGTACTGAACTGGCAATCTATGCTTTAATCCCTCTCACCTGCATTCGTGCAGCCTCACAAATTCACCCCTCTTCACCAATGCCAAAATAATGTTGTCTTAGCTTTGGAATCCACAGATAATTTAACTGGTGCTTTGGTGCGTTTAGTCACGCACCTTGGCGTGCTGTTTTAAAATTACTTTATGTAGCAAATATTTAGCAGATAAATTAAATAACAAAAAAAATTAAAAAGAAACAAACCCGGAGGTGTGGCATATAATAATTTAAAGATAGAATTACTAGAAAAACGGTTAGACGTCTGCAGTATTTTAGCTTTGTAGACTGCTAATTTAAGTAAAACAGCTATATTAATCAATTTTATATTAAAAAAAATACAAACGTGTTTTGATTAGCAGACAGAAGAAAAATAATATTGCAAAAAATAAAAAATGAAACTAAACTGACTAAGCTAAAATGCAGGCGTAGCATTTGTTTTCTTTAATTGTTTTTTTTTCTCATTACGCGACAGATGGCGGATGGATATATTCATCTTGCTCTTGATGTATCCGAAATTATCCAGTGCATCCTTCTGTTTTTTTCAAAAGTTTTAAAGGAATTTAAATCACAGGGATGAACTTGATACAGCAAACTGAATATTCACAGAAAATATTGTTGAATTAGATATAAAATTTAGTTTTTTTTTGTATTTTGCAGTTGATAAAAGACTATGAAATTAACAGAAATTCCGTTTGAGTTCATTAGACCGCGTCTAATATCAAGCGTCTAACCTGTTTCGAAAACTTTATTATTTGTTGGAACAGCCCCAAACATGTCCATTTAATAACATTCCCCCCGTCGGTGGTGTTTTGTCAATGATTTACGAGCCGTTGCTGTCTTCCCTCTCAAGTCTTTCTTGCCTCATCAGCCCTCTAGAGACCTATTGGGAATCAATTGAATGCTAATCACTTACAAACATTAAAACGCGATGAATAATTAATTATCAGCTTGAAGACGCTTTATCAAATCGTTTATGCGAAACCAATTGGCTCACTTTGTAAACAAAATAAAATATAGAACAAAACATTTTTCGGAATAAACAACAATGCTTTGAAATTTTCGATTTTTTTTTTAAACACTAAAAGTAAAAAAAAAGAGTTGATGAAAGAAATAAAGTAAAATTACTGATAAAAAAGACTGATATAAACACAAAACAGAAATAGTTAAATAAGACTAAAACCAAAGATAATAGTTTAGAAAAAATAATTAGGTTGAACACAGAGAATAGAAAAATAGAAGGAAATAAAAAGGAATATAGAAAAATATAAGCACAAGAATTATTGAAGAGAGGTGTTTCTAGAAATAGAACAATTTGAATCTATTTTGTTTGATTGATTTGAAAAGGTTGCAAATTTTTGAGTTTACTGTATATACTACCTTGTATAGAAAATTCGTCAATTTTTGTTGAAACCACTATCTCGTATAAGAAATTCGTTAATTTGTGTTAAAACCACTATCTCGTAAATGTAACTTATCCAAAAAAAATTTGTACTGAAATCATTATCTCGTATATGAAATTGTTCAAGAACGAATTTGCGTTAAAACCACTATCTCGTATAAGAAATTCGATAATTTGTGTTGAAACCACTATCTCGTATATCAAATTCTTCAGGAACGAATTTGTGTTAAAACCACTATCTTGTATAAGAAACTCGTTAATTTGTGTTGAAACCACTATCTCGTATATGAAATTCTTCAAGAACGAATTTGTGTTGAAACCACTATCTTGTATAAGAAATTCGTCAATTTCTGTTAAAACCACTATCTCGTATATGTTATTTATCAAAAAAAATTTTGTAGTGAAACCATTATCTCGAATATAAAATTCTTCAAGAACGAATTTATGTTAAAACCACTATCTTGTATAAGAAACTCGTTAATTTGTGTTAAAACCACTATCTCGTATATAAAATTCTTCAAGAACGAATTTGTGTTGAAACCACTATCTTGTATAAGAAATTCGTCAATTTGTGTTAAAACCACTATCTCGTAAATGATATTTATCAAAAAAAAATTTGTACTGAAACCATTATCTCGTATATGAAATTCTTCAAAAAATAATTTGTATTGAAACCATTATCTCGTATATGAAATTCTTCAAGAACGAACTTGTGTTAAAACCACTATCTTGTATAAGAAATTTGTCAATTTGTGTCAAAACCACTATCTCGTATAGAATATTTATCAAAAAAAAATTTGTGATGAAACCACTATCTCGTATAAGAAATTCGTCAATTTGTGTTAAAACCACTATCTCGTATATGATATTTATCAAAAAAAATATGTGTTGAAACCATCTTGTATTTAAAATTCGTCAAGAAAAACTTGTGTTAAAACCACTATTGCACATAATGAAATTCTTCTAGAACGAATTTGTGTTGAAACCACTATCTCGTATATGAAATTCTTCTAATCAAATTTGTGTTGAAACCACTATATTGTATAAGAAATTTGTCAATTTGTATTGAAACCACTAACTCGTACATAAAACTCGTCAAGAAAAATTTGTGTTAAAAGCACTATCTTGTATATAAAATTTTTCAAGAACGAATTTGTCTTAAAACTACTTTCTTGTATAAGGAATTTGTCAATTTGTGTTGAAACCACTATCTCGTATATGATATTTATCAAAAAAAATTGCATTGAAACCACTATCTCGTATATAAAATTTTTCAAAAACGAATTTGTGTTAAAACCACTATCTTGTATAAAAAATTTGTCAATTTGTGTTAAGCCCACTATCTCGTATATGATATTTATCAAAAAAGAATTTTTATTGAAACCACTATCTTGTATATAATATTTATTAAAAAAGAATTGGAGTTGAAACCACTATCTCGTATATAATATTTATTAAAAAAAAATTTTAGTTGAAACTACTATTTTGTATACAAAATTCTTCAAGAACAATATTGTGTTTAAACCACTATCTCGTATATGATATTTATCAAAAAAGAATTTGTGATAGAATCACTATATCATATATTATGTCATTTATCAAAAAAGAATTTGTGATAAAACCACTATTTCCACTATTTCGTATATGATATTTATCAAAAAAGAATTTGTATTGAAACCACTATCTCGTATATGAAATTCTTCAGGAATAAATTTGTGATGAAACCTCTATCTTGTATATAAAATTCGTCAAGAAAAATTTGTGTTAAAACCACTATCTCGCATAATAAAATTCTTCTATAACGAATTTGAGTTAAAACCATTATCTCGTATATAAAATTCTTCAAAACGAATTTGTGTTGAAACCACTATCTTGTATAAGAAATTTGTCAATATGTGTTGAAACCATTATCTCGTATATCAAATTCTTCAAGAACGAATTTGTGTTGAAACCACTATCTTGTATATAAAATTCTTCAGGAACGAATTTGTGTTGAGACCTCTGTCTTGTATATAAAATTTGTCAATTTGTGTTGAAACCACTATCTTGTATTTGATTTTTATCAAAAAAGAATATGTGTTAAAACCACTATCTCGTATAAGAAATTCGTTAATTTGTGTTGAAACCACTATCTTGTAAAAGAAATTTGTCAATTTGTGTTAAAACCACTATCTCGTATACAATATTTATCAAAAAAAAAATTGTGATAAAACCACTATCTCGTATATGATATTTATCAAAAAAGAATTTGTATTGAAACCACTATCTCGTATATGAAATTCTTCAGGAATAAATTTGTGTTAAAACCTCTATCTTGTATATAAAATTCGTCAAGAAAAATTTGTGTTAAAACCACTATCTCGCATAATAAAATTCTTCTATAACGAATTTGTGTTAAAACCATTATCTCGTATATGAAGTTCTTCAAAACGAATTTGTGTTGAAACCACTATCTTGTATAAGAAATTTGTCAATATGTGTTGAAACCACTATCTTGTATATCAAATTCTTCAAGAACGAATTTGTGTTGAAACCACTATCTTGTATATAAAATTCTTCAGGAACGAATTTGTGTTGAGACCTCTGTCTTGTATATGAAATTTGTCAATTTGTGTTGAAACCACTATCTTGTATTTGATTTTTATCAAAAAAGAATATGTGTTAAAACCACTATCTCGTATACAATATTTATCAAAAAAGAATTTGTGATAAAACCACTATCTCGTATATGATATTTATCAAAAAAGAGTTTGTATTGAAACCACTATCTCGTATATAAAATTCCAAGAAAAAGTCAAGAAAAATTTGTGTTAAAACCACTATCTTCCATAATAAAATTCTTCTACAACAAATTTGTGTTAAAACCATTATCTCGTATATGAAATTCTTCAAAACGAATTTGTGTTGAAACCACTATCTTGTATAAGAAATTTGTCAATTTGTGTTGAAACCACTATCTCGTATGATAATTATTAAAAATAAATTGTATTGAAACCACTATCTTGTATAAGAAATTTGTCAATTTGTGTTGAAACCACTATTTTGTATATGTTATTTATCAAAAAAATTTTTTACTGAGACCAACATTTTGTATATGAAATTCTTCAAGAACGAATTTGTGTTAAAACCACTATCTTGTATAAGAAATTTGTTACTTTGTGTTGAAACCACTATCTCATTTTGGATTTTGTCAAACAATTCTATTTTTGGACATATAGCGTTCAACATTGACAAAATAATCCTGGTTTTATTAAAATCATTTTTTATTTTTGATAAGCTAATGTGAATAGCGACATCTAATAGAAGCTCCTTGCAATAGAGGCAAAAAACTATGTCTCTACATATTAATGCTAGCGGTCGCTCTTAATGACAGATTTCGATTTCAAAAAAAATCTTTTTTTGCTCTGACTTTATTTTTGCTTTTATATTGACCAATCCTACCACACTCGCACATACAAAAAAACTCAAAATAAAAACTTATTAAAAACCATATATAATCTATAAAAAAATAATAAAAACACGTCAAATAAATCAGTTTTTGATTAAATATATTTAAAAAAACAAAAAAAAACGAGGAAATAACAAAAAAAAACAATGGAAAGCAAGAGACAAATGTATAAAAAAATACATAACAATATAATTAAAATTTCATAAAATATGAATTTTGTTAACAAGCTTTTTTTGCTTAAAATTTCATCGCCTACGTTGATTTTTTATAAAATTTACAAAAATAGTGTAACATCGAGCAGAATTGCTTCAAAACATAAAAAAATCTTCTAAAAAATTCAGCAACAAATACAATAATGCCTCAGTAGATAATAAATTATTAAGATGGGGTTGAAATTCAGCCACCTGGGTCTATAAGAAATGTATACAAAAAGAGGGTGAGTATTACACGCCTGTCGTAAATTTCAAAAATGGCCATAAAATTAATGCCCTTTGGCATGTTCCGTGTGTATCAATTATTACTTCGAAACGTATAGATTGCAACACGTTTCTCATTACTTCATTTTTTATTTAAGTAGAGAAAAAAGTTGGTAATACTGCTAAAAACAGCTTTTTTTGAGCCGATTGTTTGCAGCACAACTGTATAATATTGCAGCTAAATCAAGGACGCATCTGGCAGCAGTGAATAATAACTTTTTAATAACGTCTAAACAGCTTGCCAGACTATACAACAAAATTAGAAAATTCAAATCAAAATGACGTTTAAAAAAAAACAAAAACCGATTTCAGACAAACGTCAATCGTTTGACGTTTTATCTAGCAGCTCTACCAACTGTATAAAAATATTTGTTCCTCAATCTTAATTTATCGTCTAAAAACTCCTCTAATGTACTTTTCTCGATTGACGTTATCATAAATTGCTGACGCAGAACAAAATACTTGTTCGCAGTCAGAAAAAGTGCTAAAACCAGCACTGGATAAGGGTGTCAAAAAAGAGAATGATGGGGTATGAACCGCATTTCCGAGATAATGTGGTCGTGATGGTGTAGATCGATTTTCAATAAGCTGACTGCCTCTGGTCTTTTACGCAGAAAAGGTAAAAGAAAATATTTTCTGCTATGAAAAAAATTGAAATTATCTCCAAAATACCACTTTATTTACAAAATAACCATCATTTTATTACAATTTACACCAATTTAGTTGCATAAACTGCATACAAGTTTTTAAGAAGCATTAACAAAGCTTTTGATTGGATCTTATCAAAAAATAGACAACAAAATTACCAAAATTAATTATTCTAGCAACAGTAAAAAAGGGGTGGTTTCCAGAGGGTAGTTTATGTCACCTAACATGCACAAGCATCAGGTAAGACAAGCTAGTCTATGCAGGTGAAAGGACAAATATAGCATAGCTTGCCATTTCAGCAGTGCAGCTTTGAGTTTCGGTGACAAATTGCTGTTGGGGACTTTGTCTACTATAGTATATACAATTAAATGCATCATAACTGATACTTTTTTTACATGTTTGACTTATATAACACTATTAGTTTTCTCTAGTGACATTAACAAAGCTTTTGATCGGGTTTGATCAGCAAATCTGCGCCATAAAGCTTCCAAATTATTTATTCAAACACAGTCATCTGCACATAACGGCTAATTATCACCGCTGTTAATTGCAAAACAATTATATCTACATCTAAGCTTTATCTAATTAAGCTTTCCACCTAGTGCTTTTGCTCTCGGCATTATTATCATTATTCTCTTCACCAACTACCACATTATAAGAATATTCAACTGGCTAGAAACCATCTGACCCAAATAACCGAAATCAATATGAAGATTAAAGAGACAGAATTTTCCTATGGCTTCTAGGAGGCTAAATGTGTTGCTTTTAAGGCAAAAGTGACATTAACATGTACAAAACAAGTTATAATTTGTAATTACTGTCAAAATAATATTATTATAGTGTTTGTTGTCTTTAATGGCGCTATTGTGTGTTCTACTAATCCAATTTGAAGATAGGATAAGATATATTGTTGTTGTTGTTGGCGTTTCAAATATTTGATTAATTAGTAATTAGACAATAATTATTGTTTATTGTTGTAAAACAAAATTTTTTTTGCTATTTAGACGTTAGTAGAACACTGAAAAGATCATTATTTTTAATAATTTATAAACTTTTGCAAAAAATGGTGACAAATGGTGGAGGCGCCAAATTCAAAATTTTTAGTAAATTGTCTAATTAGCTGATGTTTTATAATATCAAATTTAAAAAATACACAAATTGTAATAAACAAAAGACAATAGATCAGTAAACAGATAAATATTTAGAATATTTTACTGACTTTAGTAAAAATTTTGAAAAATGGTAAAGACGCCAAATGCAAAATTTTTGGAAAATTGTCCAAATAGCTGATGTTCTATGATGTCAAATTCAAAAAATAAGCAAATTGTTATAAACAAAAAGCAATCAATCTATAAAAAGATAAAAATTTAGAATATTTTAATAACTTTAATAAAAATTTTGAAAAATGGTGGAGGCGCCAAATACAAAATTTTTTAGTAAATTGTCCAATTAGCTGATGTTTTATGGTATCAAATTTGAAAAATAAACAAATTACTATAAACAAAAGTCAATAGATGAGTACAAAGATAAATATTCAAAATATTTTACTAACTTTAGTAAAAATTTTAAAAAATAGTGAAGACGCCAAATTCAAAATTTTTGGTAAATTGTCCAATTAGCTGATGTTTTATGGTATCAAATTTAAAAAATAAACAAATTACTATAAAAAAAAGACAATAGATCAGTAAAAAGATAAATATTCAAAATATTTTACTAACTTTAGTGAAAATTTTAAAAAATAGTGGAGGCGCCAAATTCAAAATTTTTGGTAAATTGTCCAATTAGCTGATGTTTTATGGTATCAAATTTAAAAAATAAACAAATTACTATAAACAAAAGACAATAGATCAGTAAAAAGATAAATATTCAAAATATTTTACTAACTTTAGCGAAAATTTTGAAAAATAGTGGAAGCGCCAAATTCAAAATTTTTGGTAAATTGTCCAATTAGCTGATGTTTTATGGTATCAAATTTAAAAAATAAACAAATTACTATAAACAAAAGACAATAGATCAGTAAAAAGATAAATATTCAAAATATTTTACTAACTCTAGCGGAAATTTTGAAAAATAGTGGAAGCGCCAAATTCAAAATTTTTGGTAAATTGTCCAATTAGCTGATGTTTTATGGTATCAAATTTAAAAAATAAACAAATTACTATAAACAAAAGACAATAGATCAGTAAAAAGATAAATATTCAAAATATTTTACTAACTCTAGCGGAAATTTTGAAAAATAGTGGAAGCGCCAAATTCAAAATTTTTGGTAAATTGTCCAATTAGCTGATGTTTTATGGTATCAAATTTAAAAAATAAACAAATTACTATAAACAAAAGACAATAGATCAGTAAAAAGATAAATATTTAGAATATTTTACTGACTTTAGTAAAAATTTTGAAAAATGATCAAGACGTCAAATGCAAAATTTTTGGTAAATTGTCCAATTAACTGATGTTTTATGGTATCAAGTTTAAAAAATAAACAAATTACTATAAACAAAAGACAATAAATCAGTACAAAGATAAATATTCAAAATATTTTACTAACTTTAGCGAAAATTTTGAAAAATAGTGGAGGCGCCAAATTCAAAATTTTTGGTAAATTGTCCAATTAGCTGATGTTTTATGTTATCAAATTTAAAAAATAAACAAATTACTATAAACAAAAGACAATAGATCAGTAAAAAGATAAATATTTAGAATATTTTACTGACTTTAGTAAAAATTTTGAAAAAAAGTGGAAGCGCCAAATGCAAAATTTTTGGTAAATTGTACAATTAGCTGATGTTTTGTAATATCAAATTAAAAAAATAAGCAATTTGCTTTAAACAAAAGGCAATAGATCAGTAAACAGATAAATATTTAGAATATTTTACTGACTTTAGTAAAAATTTTGAAAAATGGTAAAGGCGCCAAATGCAAAATTTTTGGAAAATTGTCCAATCAGCTGATGTTTTATGGTATGAAACTCAAAAAATAAGCAAATTGCTATAAACAAAAGACAATAAATCAATAAAAAAGATAAATATTTAGAATACTTTATTGACTTTAGTAAAAATTTTGAAAAATGGTGGAAGCGCCAAATACAAACATTTTTGTAAATTGTCCAATTAGCTGATGTTTTACGTTTTCAAATTCAAAGAATAAGCAAATTGGTATAAACAAAAGACAATAGATCAGTAAAAAGATAAATGTTTAGAATATTTTACTGACTTTAATAAAATTTTTGAAAAATGGTAGAGGCGCCAAATTCAAAATTTTTGGAAAATTGTTCAATTAGCTGATGTTTTATGATATAAAACTCAAAAATTAAGCAAATTGCTGTAAACAAAAGGCAAAAGATTAGTAAAAAGGTAAAAAATTTAGAATATTTTACTAACTTTAGTGAAAATTTTGAAAAATAGTGGAGGCGCCAAATTCAAAATTTTTGGTAAATTGTCCAATTAGCTGATGTTTTATGATATCAAATTTAAAAGTTAAGCAAATTGCTATAAACAAAAGACAATAGATCAGTAAAAAGATAAATATTTAGAATATTTTACTGACTTTAGTAAAAATTTTGAAAAAAGGTGGAAGCGCCAAATGCAAAATTTTTGGTAAATTGTACAATTAGCTGATGTTTTGTAATATCAAATTAAAAAAATAAGCAATTTGCTTTAAACAAAAGGCAATAGATCAGTAAACAGATAAATATTTAGAATATTTTACTGACTTTAGTAAAAATTTTGAAAAATGGTAAAGGCGCTAAATGCAAAATTTTTAGAAAATTGTCCAATCAGCTGATGTTTTATGGTATGAAACTCAAAAAATAAGCAAATTGCTATAAACAAAAGACAATAAATCAATAAAAAAGATAAATATTTAGAATACTTTATTGACTTTAGTAAAAATTTTGAAAAATGGTGGAGGCGCCAAATACAAAATTTTTTAGTAAATTGTCCAATTAGCTGAT
Organism: Lagria hirta; assembly: GCA_947359425.1. NCBI lineage: Eukaryota > Metazoa > Arthropoda > Insecta > Coleoptera > Tenebrionidae > Lagria > Lagria hirta. The sequence goes on along the minus strand of OX375795.1, from coordinate 3,397,894 downwards.
GTTTTATGGTATCAAATTTGAAAAATAAACAAATTACTATAAACAAAAGTCAATAGATGAGTACAAAGATAAATATTCAAAATATTTTACTAACTTTAGTAAAAATTTTAAAAAATAGTGAAGACGCCAAATTCAAAATTTTTGGAAAATTGTTTAACTAGCTGATGTTTTACGGTATCAAATTTAAAAAATAAACAAATTACTATAAACAAAAGACAATAGATCAGTAAAAAGATAAATATTCAAAATATTTTACTAACTTTAGTAAAAATTTTGAAAAATAGTGGAGGCGCCAAATTCAAAATTTTTGGTAAATTGTTCAATTAGCTGATGTTCTATGGTATCAAATTTAAAAAATAAACAAATTACTATAAACAAAAGACAATAGATCAGTAAAAAAATAAATATTCAAAATATTTTACTAACTTTAGTAAAAATTTTAAAAAATAGTGGAGGCGCCAAATTCAAAATTTTTGGTAAATTGTCCAATTAGCTGATGTTTTATATTATCAAATTTAAAAAATAAACAAATTACTATAAACAAAAGACAATAGATCAGTAAAAAGATAAATATTCAAAATATTTTACTAATTTTACTAAAAATTTTGAAAAATAGTAGAGGCGTCAAATGCAATTTTTTTGGAAAATTGTCCAATTAGCTGATGTTTTATGATATAAAACTCAAAAATTAAGCAAATTGCTGTAAACAAAAGGCAATAGATTAGTAAAAAGGTAAAAAATTTAGAATATTTTACTGACTTTAGTGAAAATTTTGAAAAATAGTGAAGGCGCCAAATTCAAAATTTTTGGTAAATTGTCCAATTAGCTGATGTTTTATGGTATCAAATTTAAAAAAAAACAAATTACTTTAAACAAAAGACAATAGATCAGTAAAAAAATAAATATTCAAAATATTTTACTAACTTTAGTGAAAATTTTGAAAAATAGTGGAGGCGCCAAATTCAAAATTTTTGGTAAATTGTTCAATTAGCTGATGTTTTATGGTATCAAATTTAAAAAATAAACAAATTACTATAAACAAAAGACAATAGATCAGTAAAAAGATAAATATTTAAAATATTTTACTGACTTTAGTAAAAATTTTGAAAAATAGTAGAGGCGTCAAATTCAAAATTTTTGGTAAATTGTCCAATTAGCTGATGTTTTATAATATCAAATTTAAAAAATAAACAATTTGCTATAAACAAAAGACAATAGATCAGTAAAAAGATAAATATTCAAAATATTTTACTAACTTTAGTGAAAATTTTGAAAAATAGTAGAGGCGTCAAATGCAAAATTTTTGGAAAATTGTCCAATTAGCTGATGTTTTATGTTATCAAATTTAAAAAATAAACAAATTACTATAAACAAAAGACAATAGATCAGTAAAAAGATAAATATTTAGAATACTTTACTGACTTTAGCAAAAATTTTGAAAAATGGTGGAGGCGCCAAATACAAAATTTTTTGTAAATTGTCCAATTAGCTGATGTTCTATGATGTCAAATTCAAAAAATAAGCAAATTGTTATAAACAAAAAGCAATCAATCTATAAAAAGATAAAAATTTAGAATACTTTAATAACTTTAATAAAAATTTTGAAAAATAGTGGAGGCGCCTAGTTCAAAATTTTAGGTAAATTGTCCAATTAGCTGATGTTTTTATGTTATCAAATTTAAAAAATAAACAAATTACTATAAACAAAAGACAATAGATTAGTAAAAAGATAAATATTCAAAATATTTTACTAACTTTAGTAAAAATTTTAAAACATAGTGGAGGCGCCAAATTCAAAATTTTTGGTAAATTGTCCAATTAGCTGATGTTTTATGGTATCAAATTTAAAAAACTAACAAATTACTATAAACAAAAAACAATAGATCAGGAAAAAGATAAATATTCAAAATATTTTACTAACTTTAGTGAAAATTTTGAAAAATAGTAGAAGCGCCAAATTCAAAATTTTTGGTAAATTGTCCAATTAGCTGATGTTTTTATGTTATCAAATTTAAAAAATAAACAAATTACTATAAACAAAAGACAATAGATCAGTAAAAAGATAAATATTTAGAATATTCTACTGACTTTAGTAAAAATTTTGAAAAATGGTAAAGGCGCCAATTGCAAAATTGTTCCTAAATTGTCCAATTAAGAACATTCAAGTTTTTATTGTTTTTATTAAATAGTATATTAGTATACGACTATAATCAAACGTTGCGTTATCGCACGAGTGTGGTAAACAAGCAAAATATATGATTTTATGAACCTAGCTCCACTATTTGTTAAAATTTTGACCGATAGAGTTTTCTTACTAAACTGGAAACTTTTGCGTGATTGGGTTGGTAATAAATGACATTAACTCTTTTACATTTCCAGTTGCAAATAATTTAGTAGCCATAAAGCAGAATCTATAATGCTTTTGCTAATGTTTAAAACAGGAGCTAAAAACGATAAATTTATTTCTATGCAGAACCTCTTAAAAAGCCATTTAGAGCTTACTGCAAAAAAAAAATTTTTTTTGACATTTGCTGCACAAATGATGTAAAAAAATAAAGCAAAAAATGTCATTTTTTTAAATATGATGTGAGTGATGCCAGCTGTTACCAATATAACAAAACTAAATGTTACCAAATATGAATTTATTTAGTTTTCAGCGTATAATTTACCAGAAAAAGATTGAATAAATAATTAATTTTTTATAATTTCGGGCAATAAAACAGAACAAGTGAAGAATTTTTATTGTTTAACCTGAGCAAAATTGCGCCGCAAATTTTAAATGCGCAAAAATGCAGGGCGTCTAAATGATACGTCAGATGCCTTTTGTGTGCCAAAATTGACTCAAAGATGTTCTTTTTTTATGTGCTGGCGTGGAATGTGTCATTTTTGTGTGGTATGACTAATGTCCACTGGCAGCAATATAGCAAAAATAAATGTTACTAAAATCAGTTTAATAAAACGATCTATTATTACACTACTTTCGATATAATAATAGGTCTATTTGTAATAAAAAATAAGTAGATAATGGAAGAAGTGAAAGATTGTTTAATGTCAAGTTGCGTACTAATTTGAGCAAATTTGCGCCGCAAAATTTCAGTGCGCAGAATTGACACGCCACATGTCTTTTGTGTGCTGTTTTGTCAAAATTTGGCTCTATCTTTGTAATAAGGCCAGATAGAGCAAATTATCTATTTTATAGGTTAGGTATTATGTCGTATTTATACGATCGCCAGCACTAATGCATATTCATGTTTACAACAAGCCAGGTTCGTTCGTGTTTGATTTCGATAATCGTCAGCGGTATTATTATGGTAATGGACCATCGATAAGAGCTCCTCTACCATTGTAACTGACCCCATTCTCCTCTTTTCCAGGCTGGAGTCGACCAAAGACGAAAGACGATGAGAGCTCTCCCACAGAAGAGGCGGAAATCGAGCCACTTATTATCGATAGAGGCCCCTATTTCGATAAGAGTGCAACGAAAAATGTGACTGCACTAGTTGGAAAGTCGGCATATTTGAATTGCCGAATTCGGAATTTGGGAAACAGAACGGTAAGTGGAAATTGTGCAAAAATTTTGTGCAAAAATTTTGTGCAAAAATTTTGTGCAAATTTTATCAAAAAGTAGTAAGTCGCCAGGATTCTGGGACCTCAAATTTTTTTTGTACATAGTCTTTAATTTTTCCAATAATTTGACGTTTAATTAATAATTGTGATTAAATTATTAATTAGAGTAGTGATTCTGGAGCCATCTTTATTTCTATGAATTAATTATTGCTCAGTCTTTATAAATTTATATTTCATATTTAGAATAATTTGACGTTTAATTAATAATTGTAAATTAATTAATTATAAATAGAGTAGTATGCCCAACGGGATTCTGGAGCCATCTTTATTTCTATGAATTAATTATTGCTCAGTCTTTATAAATTTATATTTTATATTTAGAATAATTTGACGTTTAATTAATAATTGAAAATTAATTAATTATTAATAGAGTAGTATGACCAACGGGATTCTGGGACCATCTTCAATTTTTTTTTGTACATAGTTTTTAATTTCTCTAATAATTTGGCGTTTAATTAGTAATTGTACATAAATTATTAATTAGAGTAGTATGACTGGAGCCATCTTTATTTCTATCAATTAATTATTGCTCAGTTTTTATAAATTTATTTTTCATATTTTCAATAATTTGACGTTTAATTAATAATTGTAAATTAATTAATTATAAATAGAGTAGTATGACCAACGGGATTCTGGGGCTATCTTTATTTCTATGAATTGATTATTGCTCAGTTTTTATAAATTTATATTTCATATTTACAATAATTTGACGTTTAATTAATAATTGTAAATTAATTAATTATCAATAGAGTTGTATGCCCAACGGGATTCTGGAGCCATCTTTATTTCTATGAAATAATTATTGCTCAGTTTTTATAAATTTATACTTCATATTTACAATAATTTGACGTTTAATTGATAATTGTAATTAAATTATTAATTAGAGTGGGATTCTGGGGCCATCTTTATTTCTATGAATTTTGTATTTTTAATAAGTCGACGTTGTATTATTATAGAATTTTGTCGCCTCAGAGATCGTTTATTAGATGAAAAAAGGTTTGCCAAACCGTTATTGGTTTTCGTTTAGTCGGGGCGATAAAACATTCGATATTAATGGATTTATTGGGACGACAATGTGATGAGAGTGGCACTATAGCAGAGATTGAGATAATTTTTTAAGAAATGTAGCCGAGGCCCATAAAAAGTGTGAAATATAGCTTCACGTTGCATGATATAGTGCCAAAAAGGGCTTTATTAGGGCTGGTTTATTATGATTGCGAATCATATAGAGGGGAATTTTGGATAAAAATGAACAATGTGAGACATGGCGTTTTTCTAGGTTTATAGGTTATGTGCCACTCTGTATAAACGTCATGAATGTACAAGGTGTAGAAATTTAACTTTAATTATACCTAATTTTAATTTTTTTTTTAAAAGCAGTGTTCTAATTGTAAAATAAAATATTAATTAGAGTATTTTGACCAATGGAATTCTGACCGCATCTTTAGTTATAAAATTTTTTGTAACGAATTTTTGGATTTATATTTTGTAAATAGTCTTTAATTTTTTCAAAAATTTGACGTTTTATTATTAATTTTGAAAAAATTATTAATCAGAGTATTATGACCAATGGGATTCCAGAAGCATCTTTACTTATAAAATTCGATTTTTTTTTTGTAACAAATTTTTGGTTTTTTTCTGTAAATAATTTTTAATGTTTTCAAAAGTTTGACGTTTCATAATTAATTGTGAAAAAATTATTAATTAAAGTATTTTGACCAATGGGAAAGAAGAAGCATCTTTACTTATAAAAATCGATTTTTTTTGTGACAAATTTTTGCATTTTTTTTGTGAATAGTCTTTAATTTTTTCAATAATTTGACGATTCATTATTAATTTTGAAAAAATTATTAATTAGAATATTATGACCAATGGGATTCCAGAAGCATCTTTACTTTTAAAATTCGAATTTTTTTGTGCCAGATTTTTTGGATTTATATTTTGTAAATAATTTTTATTTTTTTAATAATTTGACTTTTTATAATTAATTGTAAAAAAAAATATTAATTATAATACTCTAATTAACCAATGGGATTCTAGAAGCATCTTTACTTATAGAATTCGATTTTTTCTTGTGACAAATTTTTGGATTTTTTTTGTAAATAATCTTTAATTTTTTCAAAAATTTGACGTTTTATTATTAATTTTGAAAAAATTATTAATTAGAGTAATTTGACCAATGGGATTCTGGAGCCATCTTTACTTATAGAATTCGATTTTTTTTAGACAAATTTTTGGATTTTTTTTGTAAATAGTCTTTAATTTTTTCAATAATTTGACGATTCATTATTAATTTTGAAAAAATTATTAATTAGAATATTATGACCAATGGGATTCCAGAAGTATCTTTACTTTTAAAATTCGAATTTTTTTGTGTCAAATTTTTTGGATTTATATTTTGTAAATAATTTTTAATTTTTTTAATAATTTGACTTTTTATAATTAATTGTAAAAAAAATATTAATTATAATACTCTAATTAACCAATGGGATTCTAGAAGCATCTTTACTTATAGAATTCGATTTTTTCTTGTGACAAATTTTTGGATTTTTTTTGTAAATAATCTTTAATTTTTTTAATAATTTGACGTTTTATTATTAATTTTGAAAAAATTATTAATTAGAGTATTTTGGTCAATGGGATTCTGGAGCCATCTTTACTTATAGAATTCGATTTTTTTTAGACAAATTTTTGGATTTTTTTTGTAAATAATCTTTAATTTTTTCAAAAATTTGACGTTTCATAATTAATTGTGAAAAAATTATTAATTAAAGTATTTTGACCAATGGGATTCTAGAAGCATGTTTACTTATAAAAATCGATTTTTTTTGTAACAAATTTTTGGATTTTTTTTGTGAATAGTCTTTAATTTTTTCAATAATTTGACAATTTATTATTAATTTTGAAAAAATTATCAATTAGAATATTATGACCAATAGGATTCCAGAATTTTTTTAATAATTTGACTTTTTATAATTAATTGTAAAAAAAATATTAATTATAATACTCTAATTAACCAATGGGATTCTAGAAGCATCTTTAATTATAGAATTCGATTTTTTCTTGTGACAAATTTTTGGATTTATATTTTGTAAATAATCTTTATTTTTTTCAATAATTTGACGATTCTTTATTAGTTGTAAAAAAATTATGAATTTGAGTATTATGACCAATGGGATTGTAGAAGCATCTTTACTTTTAAAATTCGATTTTTTTGTGACAAATTTTTGGATTTTTTTTGTAAATAATCTTTAATTTTTTCAAAAATTTGACGTTACATAATTAATTGTGAAAAAATTGTTAATTAAAGTATTTTGACCAATGAGAAAGAAGAAGCATCTTTACTTATAAAAATCGATTTTTTTTGTGACAAATTTTTGGATTTTTTTTGTAAATAGTCTTTAATTTTTTCAATAATTTGACGATTCATTATTAATTTTGAAAAAATTATTAATTAGAATATTATGACCAATGGGATTCCAGAAGCATCTTTACTTTTGAAATTCGAATTTTTTTGTGTCAAATTTTTTAAATTTATATTTTGTAAATAATTTTTTATTTTTTTAATAATTTGAATTTTTATAATTAATTGTAAAAAAAATATTAATTATAATACTCTAATTAACCAATGGGATTCTAGAAGCATCTTTACTTATAGAATTCGATTTTTTCTTGTGACAAATTTTTGGATTTATATTTTGTAAATAATCTTTATTTTTTTCAATAATTTGACGTTTCCTTATTAGTTGTAAAAAAATTATGAATTAGAGTATTATGACCAATGGGATTGTAGAAGCATCTTTACTTTTAAAATTCGATTTTTCTTGTGACAAATTTTTGAATTAATATTTTCGAAATAATCTTTAATTTTTTCAATAATTTCACTTTTTATAATTAATTGTAAAAAAATTATTAATTGGAGTATTTTGACCAATGGGATTCTGGCAACATGTTTACTTATAAAAGTCGATTTTTTTTTTGACAAATTTTTGGATTCATATATTGTGAACAGTCTTTAATTTTTTAAAAAAATTGACGTTTTATTATTTACTGTAAAAAAATTATTAATTAGAGTATTTGGACCAATGGGATTCTAGAAGCATCTTTATTAGTGAAATTCGATTTTTTTTTCTGACAAATTTTTGGATTTATATTTTGAAAATAGTCTTTAATTTTTTCAAAAATTTGACGTTTTATTATCAATTTTCAAAAAATATTAATTAGAGTATTTTATTCAATGGGATTCTAGAAGCATCTTTACTTATAAAATTCGAATTTTTTTGTGTCAAATTTTTTGGATTTATATTTTGTAAATAATTTTTAATTTTTTCAATAATTTGACCTTTTATAATTAATTGTAATTAGAGTATTATAACCAATGGGACTCTTTGATGTTTTTTTGTGACAAATTTTGAGATTTATTTTTGGTAAATAATCTTTAATTTTTTGAAGAATTTGACGATTAATTTTGAAAAAATTATTAATCAGAGTATTATGACCAATGGGATTCTAAAAGCAGCTTTACTTATAAAATTCGATTTTTTTTTTGTAACAAATTTTGGAATTTATATTTTCTAAATAATCTTCAATTTTTTCAATAATTTGACGTTTTATTATTAGTTTTAAAAAAATTATTAATTAGAGTATTATAATCAATGGGATTCTAGAAGCATCTTTACTTATAGAATTCGAATTTTTTTGTGTCAAATTTTTTGATTTATATTTTGCAAAAAGTCTTTAATTTTTTTTTATATTTGACGATTTATAATTAATTGTGAAAAAATTATTAATTAGAGTATTTTGACCAATGGGAGTCTGGAAGCATCTTTAATTATAAAATTCGAAATTTTTTGTGTCAAATTTTTTGGATTTATATTTTGTAAATAATTTTTAATTTTTTTAATAATTTGACTTTTTATAATTAATTGTAAAAAAAATATTAATTATAATACTCTAATTAACCAATGGGATTCTAGAAGCATCTTTACTTATAGAATTCGATTTTTTCTTGTGACAAATGTTTGGATTTTTTTTGTAAATAATCTTCAATTTTTTCAATAATTTGACGTTTTATTATTAGTTTTAAAAAAATTATTAATTAGAGTATTATAATCAATGGGATTCTAGAAGCATCTTTACTTATAGAATTCGAATTTTTTTGTGTCAAATTTTTTGATTTATATTTTGCAAAAAGTCTTTAATTTTTTTTTATATTTGACGATTTATAATTAATTGTGAAAAAATTATTAATTAGAGTATTTTGACCAATGGGAGTCTGGAAGCATCTTTAATTATAAAATTCGAAATTTTTTGTGTCAAATTTTTTGGATTTATATTTTGTAAATAATTTTTAATTTTTTTAATAATTTGACTTTTTATAATCAATTGTAAAAAAAATATTAATTATAATACTCTAATTAACCAATGGGATTCTAGAAGCATCTTTACTTATAGAATTCGATTTTTTCTTGTGACAAATGTTTGGATTTTTTTTGTAAATAATCTTTAATTTTTTTAATAATTTGACGTTTTATTATTAATTTTGAAAAAATTATTAATTAGAGTATTATAATCAATGGGATTCTAGAAGCATCTTTACTTATAAAATTCGAATTTTTTTGTGTCAAATTTTTTTATTTATATTTTGCAAAAAGTCTTTAATTTTTTTTTAAATTTGACGATTTATAATTAATTGTGAAAAAATTATGAATTAGAGTATTTTGACCAATGGGATTCTGGAGCCATCTTTACTTATAGAATTCGATTTTTTTGAGACAAAATTTTGGATTTTTTTTGTAAATAATCTTTAATTTTTTCAAAAATTTGACGTTTCATAATTAATTGTGAAAAAATTATTAATTAAAGTATTTTGACCAATGGGAAAGAAGAAGCATCTTTACTTATAAAAATCGATTTTTTTTTGTGACAAATTTTTGGATTTTTTTTGTAAATAGTCTTTAATTTTTTCAATAATTTGACGATTCATTACTAATTTTGAAAAAATCATTAATTAGAATATTATGACCAATGGGATTCCAGAAGCATCTTTACATTTAAAATTCGAATTTTTTTGTGTCAAATTTTTTGGATTTATATTTTGTAAATAATTTTAAATTTTTTTAATAATTTGACTTTTTATAATTAATTGTAAAAAAAATATTAATTGGAGTATTTTGACCAATGGGATTCTGGCAACATGTTTACTTATAAAAGTCGATTTTTTTTTTGACAAATTTTTGGATTCATACATTGTGAACAGTCTTTAATTTTTTAAAAAAATTGACGTTTTATTATTTACTGTAAAAAAATTATTAATTAGAGTATTTTGACCAATGGGATTCTAGAAGCATCTTCATTAGTAAAATTCGATTTTTTTTTCTGACAAATTTTTGGATTTATATTTTGAAAATAGTCCTTAATTTTTTCAAAAATTTGACGTTTCATTATTAATATTGAAAAAATTATTAATCAGAGTATTATAACCAATGGGATTCCATAAGCATCTTTACTTATAAAATTCGATTTTTTTTGTGACAAATTTTTGGATTTATATTTTGAAAAGTCTTTAATTTTTTCAAAAATTTGACGTTTTATTATTAATTTTCAAAAAATAGTAATTAGATTATATATCCAATGGGATTCTAGAAGCATCTTTACTTATAAAATTCGAATTTTTTTGTGTCAAATTTTTTGGATTTATATTTTGCAAATAGTCTTTAATTTTTCTTTAAATTAGACGATTTATAATTAATTGTAAAAAAAATATTAATTATAATACTCTAATTAACCAATGGGATTCTAGAAGCATCTTTACTTATAGAATTCGATTTTTTCTTGTGACAAATTTTTGGATTTTTTTTGTAAATAATCTTTAATTTTTTTAATAATTTGACGTTTTATTATTAATTTAGAAAAAATTATTAATTAGAGTATTTTGGCCAATGGGATTCTGGAGCCATCTTTAATTATAGAATTCGATTTTTTTTAGAGAAATTTTTGGATTTTTTTTGTAAATAATCTTTAATTTTTTTAATAATTTGACGTTTTATTATTAATTTTGAAAAAATTATTAATTAGAGTATTTTGACCAATGGGATTCTGGAACCATCTTTACTTATAGAATTCGATTTTTTTGAGACAAATTTTTGGATTTTTTTTGTAAATAATCTTTAATTTTTTCAAAAATTTGACGTTTCATAATTAATTGTGAAAAAATTATTAATTAAAGTATTTTGACCAAAGGGAAAGAAGAAGCATCTTTACTTATAAAAATCGATTTTTTTTGTGACAAATTTTTGGATTTTTTTTGTAAATAGTCTTTAATTTTTTCAATAATTTGACGATTTATTATTAATTTTAAAAAAATTATTAATTAGAATATTATGACCAATGGGATTCCAGAAACATCTTTACTTTTAAAATTCGAATTTTTTTGCGTCAAATTTTTTGGATTTATATTTTGTAAATAATTTTTAATTTTTTTAATCATTTGACTTTTTATAATTAATTGTAAAAAAAATATTAATTATAATACTCTAATTAATCAATGGGATTCTAGAAGCATCTTTACTTATAGAATTCGATTTTTTCTTGTGACAAATTTTTGGATTTTTTTTGTAAATAATCTTTAATTTTTTTAATAATTTGACGTTTTATTATTAATTTTGAAAAAATTATTAATTAGAGTATTTTGGCCAATGGGATTCTGGAGCCATCTTTACTTATAGAATTCGATTTTATTTAGACAAATTTTTGGATTTTTTTTGTAAATAATCTTTAATTTTTTCAAAAATTTGAGGTTTCATAATTAATTGTGAAAAAATTATTAATTAAAGTATTTTGACCAATGGGATTCTAGAAGCATGTTTACTTATAAAAATCGATTTTTTTTGTAACAAATTTTTGGATTTTTTTTGTGAATAGTCTTTAATTTTTTCAATAATTTGACAATTTATTATTAATTTTGAAAAAATTATCAATTAGAATATTATGACCAATAGGATTCCAGAATTTTTTTAATAATTTGACTTTTTATAATTAATTGTAAAAAAAATATTAATTATAATACTCTAATTAACCAATGGGATTCTAGAAGCATCTTTAATTATAGAATTCGATTTTTTCTTGTGACAAATTTTTGGATTTATATTTTGTAAATAATCTTTATTTTTTTCAATAATTTGACGATTCTTTATTAGTTGTAAAAAAATTATGAATTTGAGTATTATGACCAATGGGATTGTAGAAGCATCTTTACTTTTAAAATTCGATTTTTTTGTGACAAATTTTTGGATTTTTTTTGTAAATAATCTTTAATTTTTTCAAAAATTTGACGTTACATAATTAATTGTGAAAAAATTGTTAATTAAAGTATTTTGACCAATGAGAAAGAAGAAGCATCTTTACTTATAAAAATCGATTTTTTTTGTAACAAATTTTTGGATTTTTTTTGTAAATAGTCTTTAATTTTTTCAATAATTTGACGATTCATTATTAATTTTGAAAAAATTATTAATTAGAATATTATGACCAATGTGATTCCAGAAGTATCTTTACTTTTAAAATTCGAATTTTTTTGTGTCAAATTTTTTGGATTTATATTTTGTAAATAATTTTTAATTTTTTTAATAATTTGACTTTTTATAATTCATTGTTAAAAAAATATTAATTAGAGTATTATCACCAATGAGACTCTGAAAACATCTTTACTTATAGAATTCGATCTTTTTTTTTGTAGCAAATTTTTGGATTTTTTCTGTAAATAGTCTTTAATTTTTTAAAAAATTTGACGTTTCATTATTAATTTTGAAAAAATTATTAATTAGAGTATTTTGACCAATGGGATTCTAGAAGCATCTCTATTTATAAAATTCGAATTTTTTGTGTCAAATTTTTTGATTTATATTTTGCAAAAAGTCTTTAACTTTTTTTTAAATTTGACGTTTTATTATTAATTTTGAAAAAATCATTTATTAGAGTATTTTGACCAATGGGAAAGAAGAAGCATCTTTACTTATGAAAATCGATTTTTTTTGTGACAAATTTTTGGATTTTTTCTGTAAATAGTCTTTAATTTTTTAAAAAATTTGACGTTTTATTATTAATTTTTAAAAATTATTAATTAGAGTATTTTGACCAATGGGATTCTAGAAGCATCTCTATTTATAAAATTCGAATTTTTTTGTGTCAAATTTTTTGATTTATATTTTGCAAAAAGTCTAACTTTTTTTTAAGTTTGACGTTTTATTATTAATTTTGAAAAAATCATTTATTAGAGTATTTTGACCAATGGGAAAGAAGAAGCATCTTTACTTATAAAAATCGACTTTTTTTTTGTAACAAATTTTTGGATTTTTTCTGTAAATAGTCTTTAATTTTTTAAAAAATTTGACGTTTCATTATTAGTTTTGAAAAAATTATTAATTAGAGTATTTTGACCAATGGGATTCTAGAAGCATCTCTATTTATAAAATTCGAATTTTTTTGTGTCAAATTTTTTGATTTATATTTTGCAAAAAGTCTTTAACTTTTTTTTAAGTTTGACGTTTTATTATTAATTTTGAAAAAATCATTTATTAGAGTATTTTGACCAATGGGAAAGAAGAAGCATCTTTACTTATAAAAATCGATTTTCTTTGTGACAAATTTTTGGATTTTTTCTGTAAATAGTCTTTAATTTTTTAAAAAATTTGACGTTTTATTATTAATTTTTAAAAATAATTAATTAGAGTATTTTGACCAATGGGATTCTAGAAGCATCTCTATTTATAAAATTCGAATTTTTTTGTGTCAAATTTTTTGATTTATATTTTGCAAAAAGTCTTTAACTTTTTTTTAATTTGACGATTTATAATTAATTGTGAAAAAATTATTAATTAGAACACTTTGACCAATGGGATTCTAGAAGCATCTTTACTTATAAAATTCGATTTTTTTTTGTAACAAATTTCTGGATTTTTTCTGTAAATAGTCTTTAATTTTGTAAAAAATTTGACGTTTTATTATTAATTTTTAAAAATTATTAATTAGAGTATTTTGACCAATGGGATTCTAGAAGCATCTCTATTTATAAAATTCGAATTTTTTTGTGTCAAATTTTTTGATTTATAATTTGCAAAAAGTCTAACTTTTTTTTAAATTTGACGATTTATAATTAATTTTGAAAAAATTATTAGTTAGAGTATTTTGACCAATGGGATTCTAGAAGCATCTTTACTTATAAAATTCGATTTTTTTTTGTGACAAATTTTTGGAATTATATTTTGTAAATATTTTTTATTTTTTTTAATAATTTGACTTTTTGTAATTAATTGTAAAAAAATTATTAATTAGAGTATTATATCCAATGGGATTCTGGAAGCACCTTTACTTCAAAAACTCGAATTTTTTCAAAGAGAAGCATTGTAGAGCATTTCCATTCGCAGAAACCACCGCTAATTTTTCATCCCCCTATAGAGACTTCTGTGTTGTAAAGATTTCTTTTTGTTTCGGAAAGACAATTGTGGGGTTGTTTCAAAACCAGGTCACGAATTAAAAAAAAACTTTTGCCATTTGAAAATTTATTTGCTTTAGGAGGGCTAAAACGTCCGAAATGGCGCTGAAGAGGGAAAGTTTATTTATAACGCAGGTGTCATCGTTATTTTTATTTAAAGTTGGCCAAAGGCGATGGGGATCCATTAGGTGACAACAATTTCCGATCATGTCCTTCTAGGATAGAGGAAGTTTGGAGTTGTCAGACGAATTTCGAATTTGGGAGTTGTTCATTCTGGAAGTTTCGCATAAATTTGCAATTTGGGAAACAGGGGTTGTACCTATTCATCCCTTAATCCAATATATTAACCTAATAATTATAAAAAAAAAAAAGTTTCTAATCTTCATTCTATTGAAGTTTACTATTCTTGAAAAGCTCATTAATCTACTGCTTGTAACGATACTTTGTCAGATTATGAAGTTTTCACACGTTTACTCTAAAACCATTTTCCAAAGCTTTTCCAAACAAATTAAATTAAATTACAATATTTAATTCCTATAAATGTTTAACTTTAAATTGTAAACGTACCTTTACACCATTGAATTAAAAGTGACAGTTATTAATTTGACATTTGAACCTAACCTCACTTTAAATTTAATGAATTAATAGTTCAACACGTTAATGAGATTAAACTAAAAGCACTTGTAGTGTGATAACTAATTAAAAAAAAAGATTTATAATCAAAATGTCGTCTATCGACTTTGAATCTTATTTTAGTCAGATGGAGTGAGGTGGCAGGATCTTGAAGGGCTATGGCTGCATTTCGGCTGATAACTCGATGATCATAAAAATCTTGTATCAAATGGAAGGTCTCGTAAGTGGTATATAGACTGCCTCCGTCTTGCTGAAAGTATCTGTCCACAATTTCATCGTTTAAAAATGAGAGAGAGCTCTTACGTCTATACTACTTTTTTCCATATTGTTAATTAAAAGTTTTTAGTAAGTTTTGTTTATAATACAACAAAAAATCTCAAGTGAACAGATACTTAATGATCACACTGTAAAAAAAGCCGACAAACTATAAATTTGAATGCAAATTTGGGCAAGGCATCCGAGCTGAAGAGGCGTTTGAGAAGAAAAGTTTGCACAAAACATTGTACACATTCAAGATCTGCAAATAATGATCCGAACCTCCTCGAGCGTCTAAAAACTCTATAAAACAAACACAACTTTCTCTCCTTTTATCCCACTTCTGATACTACACGACAAAAAAAAAATCAGTTTATGAAATAAGTAGAGGCAATATCCAGCGCCGCTCAAAAACATCTACCGACAAAATATTTTCTTATTATGACTACATCGTCGTCGAGATTTTTGCCAAGAAAAACGGATAAATAACAAAGAAGACAAATTGCTTTGCAAGAAAGCAAATCAATAGTTGACTGTAATTTTTTTCTAGCTTTAAGTTAAATAAAAAATGAAGGAGAACAATCGTCTTAAATAAATATTTGAATTTGATGCCATGTAATTTGGTTTTGAGACGCAATTTGAAAAAAAGATGGCGGCTTATACAAGCACTTTCGTGCAAGTAAAGTATTTTTTAATATTAAAGTGACTCTATTGACTTTTTCTCAAAAGTCTGAAGACATATCATTTGTTTTATATTATTATTATTATTATTATGTTCGACCCTCCCTGTCCCGGAGGCACAGCAATTTTGCTGGATTCAAAAATCATTACGGTCTTTGACAAGTAAATCTTTCTCAAAATAATGTTGTCTTATATAAAGGCAAAATATATTCCAGTTAATAAGATAACTCAGCTTTATCTCGCTTTACAACCGCAACACGATACAAAAAGCAAATTGTCAAGATTCTACTGAGCTACGTATGAGTAATTTCAACTTTGTTTTATCAAGAGCTATTGAATCTTTCTCAAAATAATGTTGTCTATATATAGACAAAATATATTCCAGTTAGTAAGATAACTCAGCTTTATCTCGCTTTACAACAGCAACACGATACAAAACGCAAGATGTCAAAATTCTACTGAGCTACGTTTGAGTTATTCCAACCTTGCTTTATCAAGAGTTATTAAATCTTTCTCAAAATAATGTTATCCAGATAAAGACAAAATATATTCCAGTTAATGAGATAACTATCTTTATCTCGCTTGATAGCAGCAACACGATACGAAAAGCAAGTTGTCAAGATTCTACTGAGCTACGTTTGAGTTATTTCAACTTAGCTTTATCAAGAGTTATTAAATCTTTCTCAAAATAATGTTGTCTTATATAAAGACAAAATATATTCCAGTTAATGAGATAACTATCTTTATCTCGCTTGATAGCAGCAACACGATACGAAAAGCAAGTTGTCAAGATTCTACTGAGCTACGTTTGAGTTATTTCAACTTAGCTTTATCAAGAGTTATTAAATCTTTCTCAAAATAATGTTGTCTTATATAAAGACAAAATATATTCCAGTTAGTAAGATAACTCAGCTTTATCTCGCTTTACAACAGCAACACGATACAAAACGCAAGATGTCAAAATTCTACTGAGCTACGTTTGAGTTATTCCAACCTTGCTTTATCAAGAGTTATTAAATCTTTCTCAAAATAATGTTATCCAGATAAAGACAAAATATATTCCAGTTAATGAGATAACTATCTTTATCTCGCTTGATAGCAGCAACACGATACAAAAAGCAAGTTGTCAAAATTCTACTGAGCTACGTTTGAGTTATTCCAACCTTGCTTTATCAAGAGTTATTAAATCTTTCTCAAAATAATGTTATCCAGATAAAGACAAAATATATTCCAGTTAATGAGATAACTATCTTTATCTCGCTTGATAGCAGCAACACGATACGAAAAGCAAGTTGTCAAGATTCTACTGAGCTACGTTTGAGTTATTTCAACTTAGCTTTATCAAGAGTTATTAAATCTTTCTCAAAATAATGTTGTCTTATATAAAGACAAAATATATTCCAGTTAATGAGATAACTATCTTTATCTCGCTTGATAGCAGCAACACGATACGAAAAGCAAGTTGTCAAGATTCTACTGAGCTACGTTTGAGTTATTTCAACTTAGCTTTATCAAGAGTTATTAAATCTTTCTCAAAATAATGTTGTCTTATATAAAGACAAAATATATTCCAGTTAGTAAGATAACTCAGCTTTATCTCGCTTTACAACAGCAACACGATACAAAAAGCAAGTTGTCAAGATTCTACTGAGCTACGTTTGAGTAATTTCAACTCTGCTTTATCAAGAGTTATTAAATCTTTCTCAAAATAATGTTATCCAGATAAAGACAAAATATATTCCAGTTAATGAGATAACTATCTTTATCTCGCTTGATAGCAGCAACACGATACAAAAAGCAAGTTGTCAAAATTCTACTGAGCTACGTTTGAGTTATTCCAACCTTGCTTTATCAAGAGTTATTAAATCTTTCTCAAAATAATGTTATCCAGATAAAGACAAAATATATTCCAGTTAATGAGATAACTATCTTTATCTCGCTTGATAGCAGCAACACGATACAAAACGCAAGATGTCAAAATTCTACTGAGCTACGTTTGAGTTATTCCAACCTTGCTTTATCAAGAGTTATTAAATCTTTCTCAAAATAATGTTATCCAGATAAAGACAAAATATATTCCAGTTAATGAGATAACTATCTTTATCTCGCTTGATAGCAGCAACACGATACGAAAAGCAAGTTGTCAAGATTCTACTGAGCTACGTTTGAGTTATTTCAACTTAGCTTTATCAAGAGTTATTAAATCTTTCTCAAAATAATGTTGTCTTATATAAAGACAAAATATATTCCAGTTAATGAGATAACTATCTTTATCTCGCTTGATAGCAGCAACACGATACGAAAAGCAAGTTGTCAAGATTCTACTGAGCTACGTTTGAGTTATTTCAACTTAGCTTTATCAAGAGTTATTAAATCTTTCTCAAAATAATGTTGTCTTATATAAAGACAAAATATATTCCAGTTAGTAAGATAACTCAGCTTTATCTCGCTTTACAACAGCAACACGATACAAAAAGCAAGTTGTCAAGATTCTACTGAGCTACGTTTGAGTAATTTCAACTCTGCTTTATCAAGAGTTATTAAATCTTTCTCAAAATAATGTTATCCAGATAAAGACAAAATATATTCCAGTTAATGAGATAACTATCTTTATCTCGCTTGATAGCAGCAACACGATACAAAAAGCAAGTTGTCAAAATTCTACTGAGCTACGTTTGAGTTATTCCAACCTTGCTTTATCAAGAGTTATTAAATCTTTCTCAAAATAATGTTATCCAGATAAAGACAAAATATATTCCAGTTAATGAGATAACTATCTTTATCTCGCTTGATAGCAGCAACACGATACGAAAAGCAAGTTGTCAAGATTCTACTGAGCTACGTTTGAGTTATTTCAACTTAGCTTTATCAAGAGTTATTAAATCTTTCTCAAAATAATGTTGTCTTATATAAAGACAAAATATATTCCAGTTAATGAGATAACTATCTTTATCTCGCTTGATAGCAGCAACACGATACGAAAAGCAAGTTGTCAAGATTCTACTGAGCTACGTTTGAGTTATTTCAACTTAGCTTTATCAAGAGTTATTAAATCTTTCTCAAAATAATGTTGTCTTATATAAAGACAAAATATATTCCAGTTAGTAAGATAACTCAGCTTTATCTCGCTTTACAACAGCAACACGATACAAAAAGCAAGTTGTCAAGATTCTACTGAGCTACGTTTGAGTAATTTCAACTCTGCTTTATCAAGAGTTATTAAATCTTTCTCAAAATAATGTTATCCAGATAAAGACAAAATATATTCCAGTTAATGAGATAACTATCTTTATCTCGCTTGATAGCAGCAACACGATACAAAAAGCAAGTTGTCAAAATTCTACTGAGCTACGTTTGAGTTATTCCAACCTTGCTTTATCAAGAGTTATTAAATCTTTCTCAAAATAATGTTATCCAGATAAAGACAAAATATATTCCAGTTAATGAGATAACTATCTTTATCTCGCTTGATAGCAGCAACACGATACGAAAAGCAAGTTGTCAAGATTCTACTGAGCTACGTTTGAGTTATTTCAACTTTGCTTTATCATGAGTTATTAAATCTTTCTCAAAATAATGTTGTCTTATATAAAGACAAAATATATTCCAGTTAGTAAGATAACTCAGCCTTATCTCGCTTTACAACAGCAACACGATACAAAACGCAAGATGTCAAAATTCTACTGAGCTACGTTTGAGTAATTTCAACTCTGCTTAATCAAGAGTTATTAAATCTTTCTCAAAATAATGTTGTCTTATATAAAGACAAAATATATTCCAGTTAATGAGATAACTATTTTTATCTCGCTTGATAGCAGCAACACGATACGAAAAGCAAGTTGTCAAGATTCTACTGAGCTACGTTTGAGTTATTTCAACTTTGCTTTATCATGAGTTATTAAATCTTTCTCAAAATAATGTTGTCTTATATAAAGACAAAATATATTCCAGTTAGTAAGATAACTCAGCCTTATCTCGCTTTACAACAGCAACACGATACAAAACGCAAGATGTCAAAATTCTACTGAGCTACGTTTGAGTTATTCCAGCCTTGCTTTATCAAGAGTTATTAACTCTTTCTCAAAATAATGTTATCCAGATAAAGACAAAATATATTCCAGTTAATAAGATAACTCATCTTTATCTCGCTTTACAACAGCAACACGATACAAAACGCAAGTTGTCAAGATTCTACTGAGCTACGTTTGAGTAATTTCAACTCTGCTTAATCAAGAGTTATTAAATCTTTTTCAAAATAATGTTGTTCATATAAAGACGAAATATATTTCAGTTAAAAAGATAACTCCGCTTTATCTCGCTTGACAACAGCAACACGATACAAAAAGCAAGTTGTCAAGATTCTACTGAGCTACGTTTGAGTTATTTCAACCTTGCTTTATCAAGATTTATTGAATCTTTCTCAAATAATGTTAAATTTAAAGCAACCAAAAAAAGTTGAAATTTATAGTATATCACACTACAAGGGCAGAAAGTTGAGATTCCTGCACTGCGCAGGAATCCGCCTCGGGCATTATGATGCGCAGTTCAGGGCTGAGCTGCGCGCCATGATGCCCTCGGCTATTTACTCCCGCTAAAAGAAGGCGCGCGCATAGCTCTACCAGTGCATGAAAGATACACTTTCTGCCGTGGAATCGCAACCGGAATCACGTACTTTCGACTGGAGTAGCAAGAAAATATGATTGTAGCAATCTTGCCGCTTCCGCCATTATTCCTATGTAATAGATATCCCAAAAGCGTTCGATTCGGAAATAAAATAATTTCAAATTTGTTATAAAAAATGAGCCAATTTCAAAGTTTCTACATTTTGGCTTGTGTGAGATAAGCTTTCCTTTCTCGGAGCAGTATATGTGATCCTGGAGGTAGAACACTCAACTGGAAGATTTTATTTTTTGAGATGTTTACAATAATAACATTCTAAAAGAACAGAAATGTGTTTTCTATGTTTTCATTAAAAGCACAATAAAGAATAATGAAAGCCATAGCACAAACCACAGAATAATCAAAACAGAAACAGTATAAAAATAAAAAGCGTAATCAAATAAACGAAAAATTGTCTTATCTTAATAAAACTGAACAGATTAAGAAAAAACGTTTTTTTATATCAAACCAACGTTTTGTCGCTGGCTTGCTGCTTCTTCAGGGTCTAATTGACATAAAATAGAAATTTATTTTTAGAGATCAAATTGTCAAATTAAGAAATTTGACATGTGGTTGAAAAGCTACATAATTTTTTTGACAAATCTTTTATATTTTATAAAATGTTTTAAGCTTTTTATTGTTTTTAATAATAACTCTAGATTACTATTTTTTTTTATTAAGCATTTATTTTTTTTCGTAAATAAACAAATAATCTACAAGCTGGCCAATGGAATCCAAGAGTTGTTTTTGTTTTTTTATAGATGAATGGAAACAAATTTTTGTTTTTTTGTAGTTGTTCTTTTGTTTCAGAGTTACATCATTATTTTTGACAAACTTTTAAAATTTAGCAGTTACCTTATGAATTTTTTTCGCTTTTAGACTGACCAATAGAAATCAAGTATGAGTTTTTTATGGCCAATAAGGTTGTTTTTGTTTTTTTATAGTTAAATTGAAAATTCAATCTTTGTTTAGCAGTTATTTATTTATTATTGTTTTAATTTATTTTTAATTATTATAATTTTGACATGTGGCTACATGAATATTTTCAGAAAAATGTTATTAGTTCAAAAATCTGCTTTTCTAACCTATAACAGCATATTTTTCGGCAAAAACTTTTCCAATCGCACAAATTTTTAAATTTAATTTCAACTTTAGCGAATAAACTATAGCCGGTCTATTCTATGTCTGACAAAAGCCAACCAAATGTTATTTAAACCGCAAAAGTCAGAAGTTTGGCTAAGCAAATCTCCTCGAATTCGATTCCAATAGATCGTCGATAAGAGATTGACTTAAATTTACGCGCCGCGAGCGCCGAAGAAACTTTAATTTGCCACTTTGAAATTGAAAAAGTTTTAAAGAAGCATTATTGAGCTTTTATCCATTCACGGCCGCCTCATCAATTATTTTACTTGATTTGAAGTTTTTGGAAGCCATTTTTATAATAAATATGAGTTGATAATTGAGGCGCAATTCTGACAGGGTGGCGCGAAACGAGCTGTCTTTTTTCAACTCACTCTCTTTTACAAATTACTACGACAATTAGGCAAAGAAATTGTTCAACATAGAAAATATGGCTAATATAATAAAATTAATCTCTAATACTGTCAAAAGCATCTTACATTAAAGTTGAGAAATCAGGTTTCTACATGTCGATGCAATAGGTAACTCTAAATGACAGATAGAAATAAATAAAAAATGTTATCACATTAGCGCTTTTTATCTGAAACGCATACTCCAGATATGCATTTTTAACCTCTCTTCTTTATTTTCTACCAGCAAATAGGGAAATACGACTTGCTGAAGGGTTTCAATAAAAACGAAACATGTCTGTATTTTACAGAACATTCTGAAAAGTTCTAGGGTGAAAAAAAAAAGTAAGTTAGTAGTGTAGTACTTTTGGGGATTTTTGATTTGACAAGTGTTTGGAAAGTTACATGATTTTTTTTTCGCGGTAAATTCAAAAAAATTGTGCTTAATATTTTACATTTTTCAATGTGTCACTGAAATGTCATTTATATGAAATATTTTTCGTTCTCATAGCCAACTACATATTTATTTATGTGTTTATTTATCTTGGTAATGTAAATTATACGAAATTTCCTAATGCCTCTTGATTAATTGTAATTTTAAATCTATGGTTTAAGCCGAGCGTACACATGCAAATATCTCTCGTATATAACAATGTAATTTACACAATACTGTTCTCCTTAGCTGTCTTCCTCTCCTCCAGGATCTCCCCCAACAAATTACAGCACAAACTCCCGTATATCTTTGTCCAGAGGTTAACCGAACAATGCCTTAATGGACAGCTGACGGTTTCAATTTTGATTTAAGCATACATGAAGAAAATTCATTAAATAATCGGCCGAATACCACTCTCTTACAATATAGGCTAGACCTTTCTGGCTTAAAAAAAAATATTGACGACGTTTCGCCACTCGAAAGCTTTCTTGTATTCGTCAGGGTTAAAAAACTTTAAAATTTAGTGGAAAAAAAATTCCTAGCTAAAAAATATATAGCTGCTTAGATATTAGATTTGTCATCTGAGCTCAAAATTGCTTGAAATAAACAGTTATTGTCAACATTTTTGCCGGCTAGTGCACCGCTAATCTCATACTGTGACGTTTTGCAGTAGATGATCGCTTTGCTGGCTTTTTTTAACGTGATTTGCGATTCTAGACCTAAATCAGCTCATTTTGAAGTCATTCGTGATTAATTCTCAAGTATGTGTCCCAACTTTATCTCAAGTCAACGTCATTAAACTTTAATCGTGGATAGCAAGCAATCCTTGCTTAATTATTGGTAAATAAACCTTTATGGGTTGATGCCCAGGGAAGAATGGAATTGAGATCGTCGTAAACGCATTTAACGACCTTTTCTTAGACCCATAAAGTGTTCAGAGTGTCACAGTAATGGACTTTTTGGCAACTTTTTTACGCTTTTTCTGTAATTTCATCATCTATCAGTAAATATTGATAACATTTTATTAAAAAAATCTTAAAAAAGCTGGCTAAACAGACGTATTTTGTTCTGATTAGCTCTCATCAGTGCGACATAAGCATACTTATTGAAATATTAATTTTCCTTCTAAAATTGGCTTTTTTTTTTCAAAATACTATAGATTAAATTTAAAAAATAATCAATTTTGGGCACTTTAAAAGTTTCAACCCCAACCCCCCAGCTCTGTGCATTAGCTAACAAGACAAATGGCCGTGTTAGCCCTAAAATACGATTCGAAGATGACCGCCGTAAATATGAAATATATCGATAAACCGCCGCCGGGGATCATATTTTTGCCGCCCAATCCTGGGGGTGGTTAATTGCGTTTAGGGGATGCCACAGAGGTAACGTCGCCGGCGAAATGATTGGCGATAAATTGAAACGTTTCAGCAGCAGGGTTGAACGAACAACGGCTTCTCAAAGTGAATTTATTGTTTTAAAGTGTACTAGATTTATTTGGTAACTATAAGGGCACTTGTTAGACCGCCATTTTGAATTGGAACAAATTTATTGGTTTTTAAACTAGAAAAACTGGTCAAAATGTCATAATTTAACGAATATATTGACATTAATTATTATTAATATATAAGAGCAAAGCCAACTGCAATTGACAATGCTGCGGTAAACAAAAAGCATAGAAAAACAAAAGAGAAAAAAAAGCAAAAACAAATGAAAAGAAAGGTAAAAATCGACGGAAAACAATCAAGATATGAACGATATATAGAAGAAACATTAAACAGATTAAAGAAAACAAAGAAAAAAAATAAGAAAAAATAAATTTATTGATAAGATATATTTTTAATGCAAGAAAAAAGTATAAAAAAATTGATAAAAAGAGAAAAACAACGGAAGATAAAAAAGGATCAGAAAAGGAAAAACAGTTGAAGAAAATAAGCATAAAATTGTAAAGAAAATAAAGAAAAAGACAAAAAAGGAGGAAACGAAGCTGAAACTGTAATATGAAACAATAATCCTAAAAACCTGAAAAAATCGGCAAAAGTTTGAGATAAAAGAAAAGATAGACTCTCTAAAAATACAGGAAAAAAAAAACTAGAAATAGAAAAAAGAAAAAAAATAGTAGAAACATAAATGGATAATAAAATATATACAGAAATACATATTAAAGATACAGTATGACACAAAAAAACAAAAAAAGCGCAAAAAGTAGCACATTAACAAAAGTAAAAATAAAAAAAGCTAAAACAAAAAATACGATTGAGAGAAAGTAATAAAAAGAAAGGTTAAAACAATGGTAGATATAGCGAAGACATCAGATGAAAAAGAGAGAATCAAAAATAGACAAAAGTAGAGAATACATTAATTTATTGATAAAAACAATTATAATGCAAAAATAAAAAAAAAAACAAAAAACAGCTAAAACTGGAAAAACAATGGAATGGAAAAAGAACATTTGAAAATAAATAAGATTGTTAAAGATGCAATAGAAATAGCAAAAGAAAATGAAGAAGAAATCGTAAAATAAAGAAGAAAAGAAAGGAAAGAAGTTATAACTAGAAATACAGATAAAAAACAATAAATAAAAATCTAAAATATGGAAAAAACAACAATAATAAAATGAAACAAATAAATCTTGTAGAAAAAAATTAATAAACAAAAATTTGTAGGAGGACATATAGAAACTGATTAAAAAACTTGCCAAAGCGTGACATTAGAAAAAAATTGAGAAAAATACATTTTGAAGGTGCAATATGGCTCAAAAAAAAAAGAAAAGAGCAAAAAGTAGAACATTGACAAAAGTAAAAAAAATGTTGAAACAAAAAATAAGATTAAGAGAAAGAAATAAGAAAAAACGTAAAATCTGACGGAAAACAATTGTAGATAAAAACGATATATAGCGAAGACATCAAGAAGATCAAAAACTGAGAAGAAGAAAAAAGACAAAAATAAAAAAAACATAAATTTATTGATGAGAGGCAATTATAATGCAAAAATAAAAAATAAACATAAGAAAATCAAACTAAAAATAGAAAAACAAAGAAATAAAAAAACAACACTAGAGAATAAATAAGATTGATAAAAATGCTAAAGAAATAGTAGAAAAAAATGTAGGAGAAATCGTAAAATAAAGAAGTAAGACAAGAAAGGAAAGTAATAATAGCTAGAAATACAGATAAAAAACAATAAATAAAAATTTAAAATATTAAAAAAACAACAATAATAAAATGAAACAAATAAATCTTGTAGAAAAAAAATTTGAAAACAAAAATTTGTAGAAAAACATATAGAAAAACTGATTGAAAAACTTGCCAAAGCGTGACATTAAAAAAAAATGAGAAAAATACATTTTGAAGATGCAATATGGCACAAGAAAACAAGAAAAAAGCAAAAAGTAGAATATTGACAAGAGTAAAAAAAATGTTAAAACAAAAAATAAGATTAAGAGAAAAAAAGAAGAAAAAAGTAAAAACTGACGGAAAACAATGGTAGATAAAAACGATATATAGCGAAGACATCAAGAAGATCAAAAACTGAGAAGAAGAAAAAAGACAAAAATAAAAAAAACATAAATTTATTGATGAGAGGCAATTATAATGCAAAAATAAAACATAAATAGAAAAAAAATCAAACTCAAAATAGAAAAACAAAGGAATGAAAAAACAACATTAGAAAATAAATAAGATTGATAAAAATGCTAAAGAAATAGTAGAAGAAAATGAATGAGAAATCGTAAAATAAAAAAGTAAGACAAGAAAGGAAAGTAATAGCTAGAAATACAGATAAAAAACAATAAATAAAAATCCAAAATATGGAAAAAACAACAATAATAAAACGAAACAATAAATCTTGTAGAAAAAAAACCGAAAACAAAAATTTGTAAGAAAACATATAGAAAAACTGATTAAAAAACTTGCCAAAGCGTGACATTAGAAAAAAATTGAGAAAAATACATTTTGAGATGCAATATGGCACAAGAAAACAAGAAAAAAGCAAAAAGAAGAACATTGACAAGAGTAAAAAAAATGTTGAAACAAAAAATAAGATTAAGAGAAAGAAATAATAAAAAAAAGTATAAACTGAGGAAAACAATGGTAGATAAAAACGATTTATAGCGAGGAGATCAAGAAGATCAAACACTGAGATGAAGAAAAAAGACAAAATAAAAAAAACATAAATTTATTGATGAGAGGCAATTATAATGCAAAAATAAAAAATAAACAGAAAGAAAATCAAACTATAAATAGAAAAACAAAGGAATAAAAAAACAACATTAGAAAATAAATAACATTCATAAAAATATTAGAAGAAAATGAGTGAGAAATCGTAAAATAAAGAAGAAGACAAGAAAGGAAAGTAATAATAGCTAGAAATACAGATAAAAAATAATAAATAAAAATTTAAAATATTGAAAAAAAAACAATAATAATAAAATGAATCAGATAAATCTTGTAGAAAAAAAATCAAAAACAAAAATTGTAAACCAAAAAATCTGCAAAAAATTTTTTCAAACTTCTAAGAATTCTGAAAGAAGCTATTCTGAAAATAAATAGAACCAAATTGATGTAACCTAGCCTGACTTGAATCTAACTGACCACAAAACAAAAAAACGTATAAAAACAAAAGAATGTGCCATCAACAGGCTAGAAAAAGCATCGCACGATTCCATAACCGAATAGATGATACACCAATGATCTTGCTAGATTTCCGACTTTTATTCCATGTAGAATTAATTTATTTTATGATTAAAAAATCTTTTGTTAAAAAATAGAGCATTAGAGTCAAAGGCCCAAAGTCACCTTTTGTGTTCTTCCCTTTTTCGGACCATAACATAAATATTTTGGTGCTCCCAACGGATTTTATTTTGTCAGAGAAAATACGTCTTGAATGCGCCTCCTCAACACCTGCAGGACTATTACGGCGGGGTTAAATGGCGCAAATGCCATCGCCGACGAATTATTGCTTGCCATTAAGTGTGTTAGGGGTGCAGCAGGCTTGGGGGTGGTAAGTTATTGTTGCAACGTCCTAAGATTTGGTAAAGCGTTGCCTTTGGCAGGAACAACGAGTTCGGTAAATTGAAAAAAGAACTGGAAATTTTCATCTTAATTGTTTTTGTAGCTAGTTGAGCCCGAAAGGCTGCAAAGTAAGTTTTTTTTCTTCATTTTTCTTCATTCAGTGTGAAGAAGTTTTTTAATTGAAATAACTTTTAATTGGCATTAAGTTCGGAATAAAAACTAGAAATGTCGAAAGAACTCGGTTTTTTAGAGTCAAAGATAATGATGTATTGTTGTGTCTTAATAAATTGGAAAAAAGCTGCATAATTTGGTTTTTTAGCAAAAAATTTAGCTTCAAACTAAATTAACTTACATCAAATAAGAAAAAGCAAAATGCTAAAAAGAAAGTCTGATGATAAAAGCAACAAAATTAATCATTCAGCGCAATACCGGTTTTATGCTCATCAGTTGTACAAAGGTAGAGTATTATTATAAATTCCATCATGATTCGAAAACTGACAGAAACATTAAAATGTATTTTTTATGTGAAACTTCTAATGTCACGCCTTGGCAAGTTCCTTAATATCTTTTTCTATTTTTTTTCTAAATTTCAGTATTCTATAGGTTTTTTTTGTTTCATTTTGCTATTTTTGTTTTTTTTTTCATGTTTTACTTTTTACTATTTTTCTTCTCATAATCTTTAATTTTTTGTTTTAACATTTTTTTAATTTTTATTTTTACTCTCGATCATACTTTTTGCTTTTTTCTTGTTTTCTTGGGGCATATTGCACCTACGATAATTTTTTTCCTAATGTTATTCTTTGGCAAGTTTTTCAATAATTTTGTTTAAATCTTTTCTTACAAATTTTAGTTTTTAATTTTTTTCTTTTTTTTGCTCTATTTTATTATTGTTGTTTTTATTTTTTTTTCTGTATTTCCAGACTATTCTATTCTATTTTTATTCTATTCCAAAAATTTTGCACTTCTTTCCATGTTTTTTGGTTTACTATTTGAAAGTCTATTACAGTTTTAGCTTTTATTACCCCCCTTTCTTATCTTCTTCTTTATTTACGTTTAAAATTTTTCATTCATTCTCTTCTACTATTTCTATACCATTTTTATCAATCTTATCTATTTTCTAATTTTCATTTTATATTCCATTGTGTTTCTAGTTTTATTTTTATTTAGATTTTTGTTCCTATTTTTGCATTTTCATTGCCTTCCATCAAAAAGTATTTGTATTTTTTACTTTTGTCTCTTTTTTTATCTGCTTGAGGTCTTTGCTATATCTGCCATTGTTTTTTGTCAATTTTTACCTTTTTTCTCATTTCTTTCTCTTATTTTTTGTTTTACCATTATTATTTATTTTTGTTTTTATTCTCGTGAAGGGGCTACTTTTTGCTATTTTCTTGCTTTTTTTTTGTGGCATATTGCATCTTTAGTATGTATTTTTCTCAATTTTTTTTTCTAATATCGCGCCTTGGCAAGTTCTTTAATCATTTTCTACAAAGTTTTGATTTTAATTTTTTTCTACAGGTTCATATTGTTTTTGTTTGTTTCATTTTATTATTGTTGTTTTTTCAATGTTTTAAATTTTTATTTAATATTTTTTATCTGTATTTTTAGCTATTATTACTATTTGTTCCTGTCTTCTTCTTTATTTTACAATTTCTCACTCATTTTCTTCTACTATTTCTATAGCATTTTTATCAATCTTATTTATTTTGTAATGTTGTTTTCTTATTCTATTGTTTTTCCATTTTTAGTGTTTTATTTTTTATTTTTGAATTATAATTGCTTCCCATCAATAAATTTATGTTTTTTTTATTTTTGTCTTTTTGTTCCTTCTAAGTGTTTGATCTTCTTGATGTCTTCGCTATATATCGTTTTTATCTACCATTGTTTTCCGCCAGTTTTTCCTTTTTTCTGATTTCTTTCTCTTAATCTTATTTTTATTTTAACATTCTTTTTACTCTTGTTAATGTTCTACTTCTTGCTCTTTTCTTGTTTTCTTGAGCCATATTGCACCTTCAAAATAATTTTTTCCCCGCAATTTTAGTTATTGTGCTAAAAAGCTAATAAAATAAGAAACCTAAATCAATTTTAATTTATATTTTCTATCGAGTGGTTGTTTTTTTAATTTTTAAAAAAACTATTTTATTTTTTGAAAAAAACAGAAATTATTATGCTCAAAAATTACTTTTTTCAAAAAAATTCAAAAATTATTTTTAAGTTTTATTAAAGTTTTGGAATTCAAATCAAATTTTGCTTAGTTGCTGAGTGTTTGAATTTTATCTGGAAAATAAAATTTGTTTTTTTGAAAAAAATTTTTTTTTAAATTTTTTTGCCGATATCTAAGCAATTAAATTTTTTTCGCAATTTTAATCATCGTTCCAAAAAGCTAATAAAACGAAAAAATAAAACCTATTTTGATTTTTATTTTCTGTCAAGTGGCATAAAAATAAAGCTCAAAACTACAATTTTTGTCTAACTTTTTTATTAATTTTTTTAGAATTTTTTTTATCGAACAAATTTTATTTTTAAGGTTTTCATTAAGTTCTGTGAATTTTTTCAAATTTTTTTGTCAGTTTTCAAGAAATTCTTATATTTTTATTTTTTGAAAAAAATTCCGAACAGAATTTTTTATGTTCTAAAATTTTTTTTTTTCAAAAAAATCTAAAATTTTTTTTTAAGTTTAATGGAAGTTTTTTGAATTCAAATCAAATATTGGTTGATTGCTGAGATTTGTCGTTTAATTTTTAATTAAAAAATAAAGTTTAGCTTTTTTAAAAAAAAATTTTGATCAATTTTTTTTTCGGTATCTAAGCTAATTAATACTTTTTCGCAATTTTAATTATTGCTTTAAAAAACTCATAAAATAAGAAACTTAATTCAATTTTAATTTTAATTTTCTATCAAGTGGTAATTTTTTTTCCAATTTTTTGTATCTACCTGTGTGTTAGCTTGGACATAGAAATTCTAGTCTAACTTTTTTAATAATTTTTTGAGAAATTTTTTTATTAAACAAATTTTTTTTCTTAGATTTTCATCAAGTTCTACAATTTTTTCCAATTTTTTTGACATTTTTTAAAAAAATTATTTTATTTTTTGAAAAAAACAGAAATTATTATGCTCAAAAATTACTTTTTTCAAAAAAATCCAAAAATTATTTTTAAGTTTTATTAAAGTTTTGGAATTTAAATCAAATTTTGCTTGGTTGCTGAGTGTTTGAATTTTATCTGAAAAATAAAATATGTTTTTTGAAAAAATTTTGATGAATTTTTTTGTCGATATCTAGGCAAATAAATTTTTTTCCGCAACTTTAATCATCGTTTCAAAAAGCTAATAAAACAAAAAAATAAAATCTACTTTAATTTATATTTTCTGTCAAGTGGCCATTATTTTTCTATAAAAATAAAGCTCAAAACTACAATTTTTGGCTAACTTTTTTAATAATTATTTTAGAATTAAACAGACCTTATTTTTAAGATTTTCTTCAAGCTCTGTGAATTTTTTCAAATTTTTTTGTTATTTTTCAAGAAATTTCTAATTTTCTTATTTTTAGAAAAAATTTAAAATTATTTTTTTCAAAAAAATCTAAAAAAACTTCTTCAGTTTAATTGAAATTTTTTTAATTCAAATCAAATATTGGTTGATTGCTGAGATTTGCCGTTTGAATTTTATTTAAAAAATAAACCTTGGTTTTTTTGAAAAAAAATATTTTTTCTGGTATCTAAGCCAATAAATTTTTTTTGCAATTTTAATTATTGCTTTTAAAAATCTAATAAAACAAGAAACCTAAATCAATTTTAATTTTAATTTTCTACCAAGTGGCCATTTTTTTTCCAACTTTTTGTATTTACCTGTGTAGCTCGACGCTACACTTGGGTATAGAAATTTTGGTCTAACTTTTTTAATAATTTTCCAAAAAAAATTTTATTACAAAAATCTTATTTTTTAGATTTTTATTAAGTTATATGAATTTTTTCAGATTTTTTTAACAATCCTTAAAAAAATTTCAATTTTCAAATTAAAAAAAAAATGTTCAAAAAAATTTAAAAAAAGATTACGTAAGCTTAATTAAAACTGTCTAAATTTAACAAAAAACAGAATAAAAGATAATAATAATGAAAAAAACCGTGAGATAAATTTTGGAAAAAAATGTTTTTCAAAATTTTTAGATAATTTTATTATTTTTAGAAACGATTTTTGAGGCATTTTACACCAAGTGCGATTTGTATTAATTTTTGCCGTTTGTATTGTTGATAATTGTAATTGATAGTTTGTAAATTAAATAATTACTAAAAACAGCAAACGTGCTTCATTTGTTTTTTTTTTTGAATGTTTTTGTTTTATAAGCCCACTTGTTAGAAGCCTTGGAGGGTGATTTATGATATATTTTTCCAAAACAAATATCTGCTTTCTGCAAGTCACAGTTTGGAGTGATCCTCTTTGACAGGGTGGCGCTTGAAACAGTAGCTGTTCTTTTTATTAGACAATTATTTTTAAGCATTTTTTTATGTTTTTCGCAACGGAATGTAGAGCTACACATTAGAAAACTGAATAAATTCCTTAACCCAGCTGAAAACAAGTCTTTGAAAGCCTCTGCAATTCCAGGTGTGAATTACGCGAAACTCCCTAAAGACTATAAAATTTCCAAAAAAAAGCGCCCCCAAGGGGTGTGGTTATTTACGAGCGAATCCATATTTCAGCATTGCATGTTATAATAGGAAAAAAGCTATTTTCTCATATTTTAGTGGCGATAAATATAAATCATCCCCAATGTATGCAAACATTACGATTTGACTGATAACAATTTGCAGATTCTGGGGTGGCCTTTGATGTGGGGCTGCTGCATTCATCACTGCTATCTCTGACAGGAAAGGTGAAATTATGAAATCGGCTCTAATTTGGCTTATTGAAGAAAAAAAGGGCAATAAAATTTGGGCAAAATTTTGGCAATTTGTTTGCTTTGCTTTGAGCAGCTCTATTTTGTTAATGAAGATGCCACCCTCTCATCGTTAGTCTATTTCAATAATTAATAGGTATCCATCCCACTTTTAGTTTAATGAAAATTTGTGTCGGAGACAGCTTTCGTCATTAGCTTATTTTCGGCTCTAGCTGCCGCTGATGATCCCTAGGGATCTCGTAATTCAATCGTCCAGTTTGAGCCGTGTCCTTCGTCAACATTGTCAACAGCATACATGATTAAGAAGGGCGATTGAAAATGAAAGGGTGCGCCGATAGAGAGAAGACTTTAATGTAATTGAATGTAAATAAAATTAGGTTGTTTGTCACACAACATACATAAAAACAGCCCCAAAAAACACTATTTTTATAAAATTGTGTAACGACCTGCACTACTTAATCAATCTCACCTGCACAAAAGGTAAAAATAAAATATAAAAAAATCTGATAGGTTTAAAACAAGTGAAAAAAAAATATTTGACAGCCTAGTGACATTACTGTCAGAACATTACGTCAGAAATTTTTTTATAAAAATCAAATATGGTTTCTAAAGGCAAATTTTTATGTATAAGAGAGTAAGGTCAGCACGAGGAGACAAAAATATAAAGAGAAAAAAATAATAATAAATAATAAAATCAATTTTAAAAATAAATAGTAGGTTTTGTTTATTATATAGGTTTATCAATGTTGCCTCAGGCAACCTTCGTAGAATCAGCAGACGAAAGATTAAATAATAATATACTACAATGGAAAAACATAAAAAAAAAATTATTGAATGAAAAAAAAAATAAAAATAATAATCTTAATAGTAAAAAAAATATTGAAAAAAAATAAGAGATAGAAAAAATATAATACAATTTTTGAATAATAATGAATAATATGCTTGCTTTAATTTCAAGGCGTTTAAATAAACAAGAAAAAAGTAAATATAATCTTTGTTTTTCCCTATGTGTTTGTTCTATGGTTGCCGAAGGCAACCCCTCTAGGTTCATACACGTTGCCGCAGGCAACCCAAGAGAGTAGGGTAAGCACCCGGAGGGTGCGCAACCATACTCTCGTTATGTGATAAAAGATAACCTAACTGTCATTTTTTTTAAAAACGCGAAAAAAAAAACAACTAATTGATAAAACAAAAAGAGCGCCACAACAAAGAACAGAACGAAGCAGACGTAAAGCAAAAAAAAAATCAAAAATTAAAAATAAATTATAAAATAATCAAAATTCCAAATTAACAGCAGTTATATAAAAAATTAATTGATAAAGATTGTAAACATAAAATAACAGTAAATATGGCTTGAAGAAGAAAAACGCCATATTGCTGAAATGAGAATACTAAATAAGAATTTACATAAAAAATCAAAAAAAAAAAAAGAAAAAAATGATATAGAATGTTAGTTGACCAAATAAAACAGCTTTTGTTAAAATAAACAAAAATTAAAACTGTCATTCAGCTATTGGTTTGATAATTATTTACCAAAATCAAATTTTTTTATATAAAAATAGCAAAAAATTTGGTAAAATTTATTAATTCAAAAGCATGATTGTGTATATTGGACATAACAACAAAAACAAATGAAAAAAAAGTTTGACAACCATGTGACATTACTGTCAAAACTTTCTAGTTTAAAAGTTTTTTGTTATGTGATAAAAATAGCCTAACTGTTAGTTTTTTTTAAAAACGTGTAAAAAATTGAGCAAAAAAACAAATAATTGATAAAACAAAAACAGCGCTGTGACAAAGAAAAGAACGAAAAAAATTAAAAATAAATTATAAAATAATCGAAATTTCAAATTAACAGCAGTTTTATAAAAAAATAATTGATAATAAATGTAAACAAACAATAACAATAAATATTGCTTGAACAATAAAAGCGCCATTATGCTAATATGAGAAAACTAAATGAAAATTTAAATAAAAAATAAAAAAAAAAAAAATTGAAAAAAATGATATCGATTGTTAGTTGACCAAAAAACAGCTATTGTTAGAGTAAATAAATTTAAAAAAAAACTGTAATTGAGTTATTGGTTTAATAATTATTTACCAAAATCTGATTTTTTTCATGTAAAAATAAAAAAAATTTTGCTAAATTTTATTAAATTCAAAAGCATGATAAAAACAAGTTAAAAAAAAGTTTGACAGTCATGTGACATTACTGTCAAAACTTTCTAGTTTTAATACTTTTTGTTATGTGATAGAAAATAACCTAGCTGTCGTTTTTTCTAAAAACGTGAAAAAAATTGAAAAAAAAAAACAAATATTTGATAAAACAAAAACAGCTTTATAACAGAGAAATAAACAAAGCAGGCGTAAAAAAGTATAAAAAAACAAAAAAAAACCAAAATTAAAAATAAATTATTAAATAATCGAAATTTCAAATTAATAGCAGTTATTTAAAAAATTAATTGATAATGAATGTAAACAAACAATAACAATAAATATTGCTTGAACAATAAAAGCGCCATGATGCTAATATAAGACAACTAAATGAAAATTTATATATAAATTTAAAAAACAAAAATAGAAAAAAATGATATCGATTGTTAGTTGACCAAAAAACAGCTTTTGTTAGAGTAAACAAATTTAAAAAAAAAAAATTGTTATTGAGCCATTGGTTTGATAGTTATTTACCAAAATCTGATTGATTTTTTCATATAAAAATAAAAAATTTTTTGTTAAATTTTAGTAAATTCAAAAGCATGATAAAGTTTATATTGGACATAACTACAAAAACAAGTAAAAAAATGTTTGACAGCCATGTGACATGACTGTCAAAACTTTCCAGTTTTAAAATTTTTTGTTATAACTGTCATTTTTTTTTAAACGTGGTATTTTAGAAAACGCTTGTGAAGCTATTTGTTAAAATGTCAAAATTGTCAGTTGTCACTTTGACAACTAGTGTTATTACTAGTTTTTTATTTTCTTAAACCCGGATCAAAAAAGTTTTTATAAGTGTATCTGTGTGTTTGTCTATAGCCTTACAGCTTCCAAACGGCTTATCTAATTTTAGTCAAAATTTTTGTTTTTTAGCTAAAATAATCAAAAATATTCTTAGATTTAGAAAGAATAATTTAGGTAGTTTTTAAAAATTATCGCTTTTTTTCTTGTTGACAAATAAATGTACACATTTTTCACAGGTCTGATTTGGTACTTATTACATTTTTTTTATAATATCAAAAAAACATTGTAGCTTTGTAATAATGTTGCAAAACAGCGAAAAATTTCCAAAATTGCAAAAATTATCTTAAATTTTTCAATTTACTCAATCTCACCTGTACAAAAAATGTGTTTAGCAGCTTAAAAAAATGAACAAAAAAACAAATAATTGATAAAACAAAAACAGCGCTTTAACAAATAAAATAAGAAAGCAAAAGTTAAAAAGTATAAAAAAACAATAAAAATTTAAAAAAAAATGGAAAATAACTGAAATTTAAAATTAAGAGCACTTTTATTTGAAAATAATTTAAAAAAATTGTAAACATAAAATAACAAAAAATATTGTTTAAAGAAATAAAACGCCATATTGGTGATGTAAGAAAACTATATAACATTTTATATAAAAAATTAGAAAAAATAATATGAAATGTTATTTGACCAAAAAACAGCTTTTGTTAGGAATAACAATTTTTTTTTAAAAACTGTTTTTTACTAAAATCTGATTGATTATTTTATATAAAAATAATATGGAAATTTCGCAAAATTCTATTAAATATAAAAGCATACTAAAGTGTATATTGGACATAACTACAAAAACATGTTAAAAAAAAGTTTGACAACCATGTGACATTACTGTCAAAACTTTTTAGTTTCAATACTTTTTGTTATGTGATAAAAGATAACCTAACTGTCATTTTTTTTAAAAACGTGAAAAAAATTGAACAAATAATTGATAAAACAAAAACAGCGCTTTAACAAAAAAAAGAACAAGGCAAACGTTAAAAAGTATAAGAAAACAATAAAAATTTAAAAAAAAATGGAAAATAACTGAAATTTAAAATTAAGAGCACTTTTATTTGAAAATAATTTAAAAAAATTGTAAACATAAAATAACAAAAAATATTGTTTAAAGAAATAAAACGCCATATTGGTGATGTAAGAAAACTATATAACATTTTATATAAAAAATTAGAAAAAATAATATGAAATGTTATTTGACCAAAAAACAGCTTTTGTTAGGAATAACAATTTTTTTTTAAAAACTGTTTTTTACTAAAATCTGATTGATTATTTTATATAAAAATAATATGGAAATTTCGCAAAATTCTATTAAATATAAAAGCATACTAAAGTGTATATTGGACATAACTACAAAAACATGTTAAAAAAAAGTTTGACAACCATGTGACATTACTGTCAAAACTTTTTAGTTTCAATACTTTTTGTTATGTGATAAAAGATAACCTAACTGTCATTTTTTTTAAAAACGTGAAAAAAATTGAACAAATAATTGATAAAACAAAAACAGCGCCTTAACAAAAAAAAGAACAAGGCAAACGTTAAAAAGTATAAGAAAACAAAAAAAATTAAAAAAAAATTGGAAAATAACCGAAATTTAAAATTAAGAGCAGTTTTATATGAAAATAATTTGAAAAAATTGTAAACATAAAATAACAAAAATTATTGTTTAAAGAAATAAAGCGCCATATTGGTGATGTAAGAAAACTATATAATATTTTATATAAAAAATTGGAGAAAATAAAAAGAGAAAAAATAATATGGAATGATACTTGACCAAAAAACAGCTTTTGCTAGAGATAACAATTCTTTTTTACTAAAATCTGATTGATTATTTTATATAAAAATAATATGAAAATTTTGCAACATTTTATTAAATCCAAAAGCATAATAAAGTCTATATTGAATTTAACTACAAAAACAAGTGAAAAAAAAGTTTGACAGCTATGTGACATTACTGTCAAAACTTTCTAGTTTTAATACTTTTGGTTATGTGATAAAAGATAACCTAACTGTCATTTTTAATAAAAACGTGAAAAAAATTGAACAAAAATAACAAATAATTGATAAAACAAAAACAGCGCTATGACAAAGAAATAAACAAAGCAGACGTAAAAAAGTATAAAACAAAAAAAAATCAAAAATTAAAAATAAATTATAAAATAATCGAAATTTCAAATTAACATCAGTTATATAAAAATATAATTGATAATGAATGTAAACAAAAAATAATAATAAATATTGCTTGAACAATAAAAGCGCCATTTTGCTGATATAAGAAAACTAAATTTAAATTTATATAAAAAAATAGAGAAAAAAATGATATCGATTGTTAGTTGACCAAAAAACAGCTTTTGTTAAAGTAAACAAAAATTAAAAAAAAAACTGTTAATGAGCCATTGGTTATTTACCAAAATCTGAATTTTTCATGTAAAAATAAAAAAAAAATTTGCTAAATTTTATTAAATTCAAAAGCATGATAAAGTGTATATTGGACATAACTACAAAAACAAGTAAAAAAAATATTTGACAGCCTAGTGACATTACTGTCAAAACTTTCTAGTTTTAAATTTTTTTGTTATGTGATAAAAGGTAACCTAACTGTCATTTTTTTTAAAAACGTGAAAAAAATTGAACAAAAAAAACAAATAAATGATAAAACAAAAACAGCGCTATAACAAAGAAAAGAACAAAACAAACGTAAAGAAGTATAAAAAAACAAAAAAAAAATCAAAAATTAAAAATAAACTATGAAATAATCTAAATTCTAAATTAACAGCAGCTTTATAAATAATTAATTGATAAAGATAATAAACATATAATAACAATAAATATTGCTAGAACAAGAAATGCGCTATATTACTAATTTAAGAATACTAAATAAAAATTTATATGAAAAAATTAAAAAAAAAAAGAAAAAAAAATGATATAGAATGTTAATTGACCAAAAAACAGCTTTTGTCAAAATAAACAAAAACTTAAAAAACAAACTGTCATTGAGCTTGATAATTATTGTCATTGGGTTTGATAATTATTTACCAAAATAGATTTTTTTATATAAAAATAACAAAAAATTTTGCTAAATTTTATTAAATTCAAAACCATGGTAAAGTGTACATTAGACATAACATCAAAAACAAGTGAAAAAAAAGTTTGACAGCTATGTGACATTACTGTCAAAACTTTCTAGTTTTAATACTTTTTTAGTTTTAATTCTTTTTGTTATGTAATAAAAAATAACCTAACTGTCATTTTTTTTAAAAACGTGAAAAAAATTGAACAATTAAAACAAATAATTGATAAAACAAAAACAGCGCTATAACAAAGAAAAAAACGAAGCAGACGTAAAGAAAAAATTAAAAAAAAAAGAGAAAAAAAATTATATCGAATGTTAGTTGACCAAAAAACAGTTTTTGTTAGAGTAAACAAAAATTAAAAAAAAAACTGTTATTAAGCCATTGATTTGATAGTTATTTACCAAAATCTGATTGATTTTTTCATATAAAAATAAAAAAAAATTAGGTAAAATTTAATTAAAGCATAATCAAAAGCATAATAAAGTCTATATTGGATTCAACTACAAAAACAAGTGAAAAACAAAATTTGACAGTCAAGTGACATTACTGTATCGCTTTGACATTTTTTGTTCTTAATTTTTTTCGCAGATAAAAGATAACCTAACTGTCAATTTTTTTAAAAACGTGATATCTCAGAAAACGTCAGTGAAGCTACTTGTTTAAGTGTCAAAATTGTCATTTGTCAACTAATTTTTTAATTGTTTTAAACCTAAACTAAAAATTTTTTTACAAGTGCATCTGTGTGTTTGTCTGTAGCCTTGTAGCTTCCAAACGGCTTATCTAATTTTGGTCAAATTTTATGTTTTTTAGCTGATTTAATAAAAACAATTCTTAGCCATAAAATATAAAAAAATAATTCAGGTACTTGTTTACACATATCAGTTTTTTCTTGTTGATAAATAGTTGTAAGCATTTTTCACCGGTCAGATTTGGCCAAAATTTGGAATTATATTTTTTTTATAATATAAAAATCCAATTTTGAAAAAACATTATAGAATTGGATATGTTTTGCTCTTATTGGAACTCATCGGTCAGTTTCTATTTGTAGTAATATTAAATTGTGTGTTGTTTTAATCAATTATACCGAAATTGATTTAACTTTTGTATAAAGTTTACTGTTTGTTTGCAACGCAGATAAATAAAAACAAAATGTGCTTGAATTTGCACTGTTGAAACTTTACTTGATACCAATAAAAACCAAACATTTAATGATTATATAAAAGCGTTTGAGCAGAATAACGATAAATTTAACTTTTTAGTTATTGTATTGTGTATTGTATATTGTAACAAAATTGATCTAACTTTTGTATACACTTGTTTATTGTTTGTTTGAAAAGCAAATAAATAACAAAAGAGAAATATGCTTGAATTAGCATTGTTAAAACTTTAACTGAACTCGATAAAACTGACAGACATTATTTATAATTCCTTTATCGGAGAGTCGCCCTTTTTCTTTTTTATCGTCTATCTGCTTATTATACAATTTTTATTCATTTCTTTGATCGACTAGAGTTTTATTGTATTTTTACGTTTCCTTCTCTCTAAATATTTATGATCGTCCACTTATCAGAAATTCAAACAAGCAAAAAATCGAAATGTGGCTCTGCCACAAGCCCATATCTTTTGTTAAAGGGAAATAACTTTGAAATTTATCTAAAGCAAAAAAAAAGCGAGTACAAAAATGTCGAAAAGCATATGACCTGGCACCGACAACTCCACAAACTTCCAAAGTTATTTGAAACGCAAAGCGCATCACAAATTGCATTTTGTTAGGAGGAGTTTTAGCAGAAAATGCAATCTAAATGGTTTTTCACTCGACTAAAGTACAGTTATTTTTGGGCTAAAATGCAGAACGACAAAGGGAGTTTTCATGCATTTCATGCACCAAAGATTCAAACAAGCATGGCAGAATAATTAGCATTAAATTATTTTTTGACCATTATATAAAAAACTCTTTGTAGAAGTGGTCAAAATTAGCTTTTTTGCATACATACATCCAGGCAGCTTTCTAGAAAAAGAGGAAGCACCCCAAGGGTGCGCAATCCAACTTTCGAAGAAAGTAGAGTAAGCACCCAGAGAGTGCGCAACTAAACTCTCGACAAAATTAATAATTTTTTTTATATCAAGATAGCAAGTAAATTCCCATTTAAGAGTAAGTGTCAGCTACTAAATAAAGTAAGAATAGACTAAAAGTTAAATGATAAAAAATGCATATCAGCCCTCCAGAGTACAGTAAGCACCCGGAGGGTTCGCAACTACACTCTCGACAACATTAATATAATTTTTCATATCAAGATAGCAAACAAATTTACAATTAGGCTATGTCTTAGCTGCCAAATAAAGTAAAAATAGAGTAAATAATAAATGCAGGCAGTCCTCTAGAGTAGAGTAAGCACGCGGAGGGTGCGCAACTCAACTTTCGATAATATTGATATATTTTTTTATATCAAAAAAGCAAATTAATTCACAATTAGACTATGTCTCAGCTACTGAATGAAGTAAAAATAGATTAAAAGTGAAATGATAAATAATACGTGCAGACTACCTTTTAGAGAAGAGTAAGCACCCAGAGAGTGCGCAACTTTACTCTCGACAAAATTAATTTTTTTCTTAAATCAAAAAAGCAAATAAATTCACAATTAAGCTATGTCTCTATAATTTGGTAAAATTTTATTAAATTGAAAAGCATGATAAAGTGTATATTAGACATAACTGCAAAAAAAAGTTTGACAGCCATGTGACATTACTGTCAAAATTTTTTAGTTTTAAAATTTTTGGTTATGTGATAAAAGATAGCCTAACTGTCATTTTTTTTAAAAACGTGACAAAATTGAACAAAAAAAAACAAATAATTGATAAAACAAAAACAGCGCTATAACAGAGAAATAAACAAAGCAGACATAAGAAGTATAAAAAAACAAAAAAAATTAAAAATAAATTACAAAATAATCGGAATTTTAAATTAACAGCAGTTATATAAAAAAATAATTGATAATAAATGTAAACAAGAAATAACAATAAATATTGCTTGAACAATAAAAGCGCCATTATGCTAATATAAGAAAACTAAATGAAAATTTATATAAAAAATTAAAAAAAAAAATAGAGAAAAAAATGATATTGATTGTTAGTTGACCAAAAAACAGCTTTTGTTAGAATAAACAAAAATAAAAAAAAAACTGTTATTGAGCGATTGGTTATTTACCAAAATCTGATTTTTTCCTGCAAAAATAAAAAAAAATTTGCTAAATTTTATTAAATTCAAAAGTATGATAAAGTGTATATTGAACATAACTACAAAAACAAGTGAAAAAATATTTGACAGCTTAGTGACATTACTGTCAAATCTTTCTAGTTTTAAAATTTTTTGTTATGTGATAAAAGATAGCCTAACTGTCATTTTTTTAAAAACGTGATAAAAATTGAACAAAAATAAACAAATAATTGATAAAACAAAAACAGCGCTATAACAAAGAAATAAACAAAGCAGACGTAAAGAAGTATAAAAAATCAAAAAAAAATCAAAAATAAATTATAAAATAATGTAAACAAAAAATAACAATAAATATTGCTTGAAAAATAAAAGTGCCATTATGCTAATATAAGAAAACTAAATGAAAATTTATATAAAAAATTAAAAAAAAAAATAGAGAAAAAAATGATATCGATTGTTAGTTGATCAAAAAACAGCTTTTGTTAGAGTAAACAAAAATAAAAAAAAACTGTTATTGAGCGATTGGTTATTTACCAAAATCTGATTTTTTCATGCAAAAATAAAAAAAAATTTGCTAAATTTTATTAAATTCAAAAGTATGATAAAGTGTATATTGAACATAACTACAAAAACAAGTGAAAAAATATTTGACAGCTTAGTGACATTACTGTCAAATCTTTCTAGTTTTAAAATTTTTGGTTATGTGATAAAAGATAGCCTAACTGTGATTTTTTTTAAGAACGTGACAAAATTTGAACAAAAAATACAAATAATTGATAAAACAAAAACAGCGCTATAACAAAGAAATAAACAAAGCAGACGTAAAGAAGTATAAGAAAACAAAAAAAATTAAAAATAAATTATAAAATAATTGAAATTCCAAATTAAGAGCAGTTATATAAAAAAATAATTGATAATAAATGTAAACAAAAAATAACAATAAATATTGCTTGAACAATAAAGGCGCCATTATGCTAATATAAAAAAACTAAATAAGAATTTATATGAAAAATTAAACAAAAAAATTGAAAAAAATGATATCGATTGTTAGTTGACCGAAAAACAGCTTTTGTTAGAGTAAACAAAAATTAAAAAAAAACTGTTAATCAGCCATTGGTTATTTACCAAAATCTGATATTTTCATGTAAAAATAAAAAAAAATTTGCTAAATTTTATTAAATTCAAAAGTATGATAAAGTGTATATAGAACATAACTACAAAAACAAGTGAAAAAATATTTGACAGCTTAGTGACATTACTGTCAAATCTTTCTAGTTTTAAAATTTTTTTGTTATGTGATGAAAGATAACTTAACTGTCACTTTTTTTTAAAACGTGAACAAGATTGAACAAAAATAAACAAATAATTGATAAAACAAAAACCGCGCTATAACAAAGAAATAAACAAAGCAGACGTAAAGAAGATGGGACAATGCTTTTGACGAAGATAAAATATAAAAAAACTATACAAAAAAATATTTCCCAAAAAGATAAACATAAAAACAAGAAAAAAAACAATATATAATTAAAAAAAATTTTATTTTTACTGTTTCAAGTATACTTAAAGTTAAATTAAAACCGTTTTTGTACTCTATTCTCAAAAAAAAACTATTTTTGAGGCAAGCATTGCATCATTCCATAACCAAATAGACGATACACGAATATTCAAAAATGAGATTTTCGCCCTTTATTCTAAATAATGAATTTAATCTGCGAGATAAAGAAAATACTAATGTAAACTAATGTAATTTAATTAATTAATTAATTAATTAACAGCGTTATTTTTTTTAAGAACGTGAAATTGAACAAAAAAAACAAATAATTGATAAAACAAAAACAGCGCTATAACAAAGAAATAAACAAAGCAGACATAAGAAATATAAAAAAACAAAAAAAATTAAAAACAAATTATAAAATAATCGAAATTCCAAATTAACAGCAGTTATATAAAAAAATAATTGATAATAAATGTAAACAAAAAATAACAATAAATATTGCTCGAACAATAAAAGCGCCATTATGCTAATATAAGAAAACTAAATGAAAATTTATATAAAAAATTCAAAAAAAAAAAAATAGAGAAAAAAATGATATTGATTGTTAGTTGACCAAAAAACAGCTTTTGTTAGAGTAAACAAAAATTAAAAAAAAAACTGTGGTTTGATAGTTATTTACCAAAATCTGATTTTTTCATGTAAAAATAAAAAAAAATTATATTAAATTCAGAAGCATGATAAAGTGTATATTATAACTACAAAAACAAGTGAAAAAATAGACAACCATGTGACATTACTGTCAAAACTTTCTAGTTTTAAAATTTTTTGTTATGTGTTAAAAGATAACCTAACTGTCATTTTTTTTAAGAACGTGACAAAAATTGAACAAAAAAAACAAATAATTGATAAAACAAAAACAGCGCTATAACAAAGAAATGAACAAAGCAGACGTAAAGAAGTATAAAAAAACAAAAAAAAATCATAAATAAATTATAAAATAATGTAAACAAAAAAGAACAATAAATATTGCTCGAACAATAAAAGCGCCATATTGCTAATATAAGCAAACTAAATAAAAATTTAAATAAAAAATTAAAAAAAAAAAAATAGAGAAAAAAATGATATCCATTGTTAGTTGACCAAAAAACAGCTTTTGTTAGAATAAACAAAAATTAAAAAAAAACTGTTATTGAGCCATTGGTTTGATAGTTATTTACTAAAATCTGATTTTTTCATGTATAAATAAAAAAAATATTGCTAATTTTTATTAAATTCAAAAGCATGATAAAGTGTATATTGAACATAATTGCAAAAACAACTGAAAAAAAAGTTTGACAGCTATCTGACATTACTGTCAAAACTTTCTAGTTTTAAAATTTTT
Source organism: Lagria hirta (assembly GCA_947359425.1). Taxonomy (NCBI): domain Eukaryota; kingdom Metazoa; phylum Arthropoda; class Insecta; order Coleoptera; family Tenebrionidae; genus Lagria; species Lagria hirta. The sequence continues at coordinate 3,353,509 of OX375795.1, read as the reverse complement.
GGTTATGTGATAAAAGATAGCCTAACTGTCATTTTTTTTAAAAACGTGACAAAATTGAACAAAAAAAACAAATAATTGATAAAACAAAAACAGCGCTATAACAGAGAAATAAACAAAGCAGACGTAAAGAAGTATAAAAAAACAAAAAAAATTAAAAATAAATTATAAAATTATCGAAATTCCAAATTAACAGCAGTTATATAAAAAAATAATTGATAATAAATGTAAACAAAAAATAACAATAAATATTGCTTGAACAATAAAAGCGCCATTATGCTAATATACAAAAATTAATAAAAATGTATATAAAAAATAAAAAAAAAAATAGAACAAAATGATATCGATTGTTAGTTGACCAAAAAACAGCTTTTGTCAGAGTAAACAAAAATTTAAAAAAAAACTGTTATTGAGCTATTGGTTTGATAGTTATTTACCAAAATCTGATTTTTTCATGTAAAAATAAAAAAAATTTTGCTAAATTTTATTAAATTCAAAAGCATGATAAAGTGTATATAGGACGTAACTACAAAAACAGGTAAAAAAAAAGTTTGACAGCAATAACTAACTAACTGTCATTTTTTTTAAAAACGTGAAAAAAATTAAAAAAAAATCAAAGACAATTAAGGGTAAGTGTCAGCTACTAAGTAAAGTAAGAATAGACTAAAAGTTAAATAATAAATAATAGATATAAGCAGCCTTTCAGAGCAGAATACGCACCCGGAGGGTGCGCAGCTACACTCTCGACTACATCAATATATTTTTTTATATTAAAAAAGCAAATAAATTTACAATTAAGGGTAGGTGTCAGCTACTAAATAAAATAAGAATAGCTTAGAAGTTAAATGATAAATAATAGATATCAGCCCTCTAGAGTAGAGTAAGCACCCGAAGAGTGCGCAACCCAATTCTCGACAACATTAATAAAAATTTTTATATCAAAAAAGCAAATAAAATCACATTTATGGTAAGTCTCAGCTACTAAATAAAGTGAGAATAGACTAAAAGTTAAATGACAAATAATAGATATCAGCCCCCAGAGTAGAATAAGCAACCGGAGGGTGCGCAACTACATTCTCGACAACATTAATATATTTTTTTATATGAAGATAACAAATAAATTCACAATTGAGGTAAGCCTCAGCTGCTAAAGAATGTAAGAATAGGCTAAAAGTTGAATGACAAATAAAAGCATTCATTATGACAAAATAAGTTTAAAATTTTGATTTTTAGCATAAAAAAGATTTAATGAATGATGCAAACTTATAAATTTTTGAAAGTTTAAATATATTATTATAGATTTAGTAAAAATTTACAATTATACATCAACTTGTTGAAAAAATAAACTTAGCATCAGAAGTGGGATCTCTCTAAATTTATTCTATTTCATCACTTGGCGTAATGTTATTTTTCATGCTTTTTTTGTCGCACTTCTAATTAGATTTTCTCCACACTCAATTGTGCCATTCTGGCACAAAACTTAAATAAGCATGGCTTGTTGGTCGGCCGGAATTCCAGCCTTTTGTGTAAAGCGTCTCGTCCAAAGTGGCACTAAACACGTTGTAAAAAATTAAATAAAACGTCTGCTTTATGGAGACGTAAAATCCGTTACAGCAACTTTTATAAAAGTGATAATGCCTTTGTGGCACGCTGTAATGTTTGTGAGTAGCTCAGCTTTACCTTCCAAAGGTAATATAAAGGACTAAACAAAGTTTTACAACTTTTAGATGGGACAATGCTTTTGACGAAGATAAAATATACAAAAAAATATTTCCTAAAAAGATAAACATAAAAACAAGAAAAAAAACAATGTATAATAATAAACAAGTTTAATTTTACTGCTTCAAGTATACTTAAAGTTAAATTAAAACCGTTTTAGTACTCTATTCTCAAAAAAAAACTATTTTTGAGGCAAGCATTGCATCATTCCATAACCAAATAGACGATACACGAATAATTCAAAATGAGATTTTCGCCCTTTATTCTAAATAATGAATTTATTCTGCGAGAAAAAGAAAATACTAATGTAAACTAATGTAAATTAATTAATTAATTAATTAATTAACAGCGGATAAAGAAATATAAAAAGAGAGAAATAAAATAAATGACATAAAATTGACGCAATTGACAGTAAATTATGTCAATTTATAAATAATAAGTTAGGGTTACTATTTGATGTAAAAAAACAGTTATAAGCTGTTGGATTTTTATTGTTGTGTTACTAATAATATTTTTTTTTGCAATGTCAATGCGTTCCTGCACTGCGCGCTATAATGCCCGAGGCGAAGCCAAGGCGCGCAGTTCCGGGTTTTCAACTTTCTGCCCGTGTAGTGTATACTAGTTTTCTTGCCACTCCAGTCGACAGTACGTAGTGTCGGCTGCGATTCCACGGCAGAAAGTGCTGCGCTCCATGATGCCCTCGGCTATTTACTCCCGCTAAAAGAAAGCGCGCGCATAGCTCTACATGAAAGATACACTTTCTGCCGTGGAATCGCAACCGGAACCACGTACTTTCGACTGGAGTAGCAAGAAAACAACTATAGTTACTAGCGCTACCTTGTCAAACATTTTACTCCATTCAAAACTTCTAAAAAGCTGATTTTAACATATAGAAATGTTTATATGAAAAAATAAAACAAAAATTAACAACTAATCAAGTGTTGACAGACCTCTAAAGTTCCTCGCGCCACCTTGTCAAAAAGTTTCACTCCAATTATAACGTTCAGAAAGCAAAACTATAAAAACTTTTACCGTAATTATGAATTTTTGAGTAAAATTTTGTATATTTCAGCTATTTTTCATAGAAATTGCATTTTCCAGAAGCTTTTTTGCCACAAAAAAAACTGAAATCGAAACAGAATTCTCGCTTATCTATTCAAATACTTTTTAAAAAAATGCATCAACGAATAAAATGTAATTTATTCGCAACAACAGATTCTCCATGCAAAACTCGTTCAAATACATCCAACAATTATTCACCGAGCAAATCCCTACAGAAAGCACGATTCAACAACTACTCATATTTTAGCGGGATTATCATATGCAATTCCTAGAAAAATTGGAATTATTTCAATGTTTTTTAGGCAAAAGCTTGGATTATTTGCAAAAACAGCATCAACAGGCGTTATTTGCAAGAAATGTTTATTCCAAATGCTAAAATAATTGTAATCGTGCATTTAATATCTAAATAAAAAGTCGTTCGGGGGCCAGGTGGCTAAACATAGTGCTTTCAGAGCCTAGCCGAATGAGTGGCGTGGGTTCGAATCCCACACAGGCAAAAGTTTTTTTTCATAAAAGATAGATGGCTTTCGTATGACAACCTAACCTCAATGTTTAGATAATATCTAATTTTATATCTAAATAAATAAATTTGCTCTACAATATGTAATTGACAAGCCAAGAAGAAGCCAAAACATTTTTTATTCTATTGGCATTTTACCTTCAAATGTTTCCGAGACTGTTTCCAGCCATTTTAGCGTCGCCATCACATATTGACATTTTTGCCAAATCACGTGGCATGCTCTAAGCATAAACAACAGACTCTTAAAAGAAATAATGCTTAGACATTTTTCGTCTACTTTTCTCGATTTTTTGTGGAAAATTTAACACAGACTAAAGATTTAATAGTGCGCAATACCGGTCTTAGGCGCATTAGCTCACTTTAAACCAGTGCTAAAGCAAGTTTAAACCTTTTTTGCTTAATTATTCGGATCTTTTGTAAAATATTTAAGGTATATTTAGTTTTAATAGTGCGCAGTGCCGATTTTGGGCTCGTTAGCCGTTGTCAGACGCACTTTAAACTGGCACTAGACATAATCATGTAAATGGAAAGATAGAAATAAAGTTTTCTTGCTACTCTAGTACGTGGTTTCGGCTGCGATTCCACGGCAGAAAGTGTATCTTTCATGCACTGGTAGAGCTGCACTTTCTGCCGTGGAATCGCAGTCGAAAGTACGTGGTTTCGGCAGCCGAAACCTCTGCTGTGGAATCGCAGCCGAAACCACGTACTTTCGACTGCGATTCCACGGCAGAAAGTGTATCTTTCATGCACTGGTAGAGCTGCACTGGAGTAGCAAGAAAACTAGTATACACTACACGGGCAGAAATTTGAGAGCTCTGAACTGCGCGCCATGATGACCTTGGCTACGCCTTAGGCATTATGGCGCGCAGTGCAGGAATCTCAACTTTCTGCCCTTGTAGTGTAATATACTATTGTTGTTTTAGGTCTCCTGGATAAGGCATCGGGACCTCCACTTACTCACCGCAGGAAGATCAACGTACACATCTGACCAAAGATTCACCAGCATCCATAATCCCATGACGGAGGATTGGACCCTTCAAGTGCGCTATCCGCAGCGCAGAGATAGTGGCGTTTACGAATGTCAAGTAGGAACAACGCCTCCCATTGGCTTTTCCATGTCACTTTCCGTCGTAGGTAAGCAATTTGATTGGTTCAAAAATTAAAACGCTATTTTTTTGTTTTTCTTTAGTATTTTGCAAAGCGGTGAAATAAAATGATAATAGTGCACTAAAAGCACTTAGAGATTTTAGGATAATTGAGCTTTAAGCTTTTACTGAGTTTTTTATTACTATATGAATTACGCTAAGTGCTGTGTGCAATTATTTTTGAAAATTATTGCACTTTGGGAAAAATTCAATTTTATCAAATATTTTTATATACAAAAGTCTATTCTTTTATTTCAGTCTTACCTATGCTGGCGCATCCGCCATTTTTGCGGTCTTAGGTTTGAATTCTAAATATTGCTAGTTTATTTATACTAGCACATCCACCATTTTTACGCTTTCAATTGAAAATTTTAAATATTATTAAAGACTATTTATATTTTTTGTGTTTTTGGTCATTAGAAAGACTTTAGCGGCTGCAGTCCCAACAATGTCATGCAAAGCGCTCAAATTCAATCGGAAAAATTTAAAATGCAAAACATCTTCAATTTGCAAATCTCCTCTAATCTCCCACTTTTAATAAAACAAAAGTTAGTTTTTTTGGCGCAATTATGTTTTTCGAGAGGAGAATTTGTATTCATTGAAAGTTTCATCGTTTGTGGGGCGGCAACAGCTGCAGAGCATCCACCTTGCCGCCTAAGTCGTATTAATCGCAATCTTAGTTTAAGCGAAAGCAATTTTGGGGCGCTACTTTGATTTATCGCTATTCTAAATGAAGGGATTGTGAGAAAATAACTCAAAATTGAGACAATTTGATACACAAAAGTGCTATTTTGATTTGTATGCTAATTTGAGAGACAAATAAAAAAACAAAATATCTTAAGAAAATTCTTTTTTCTTTCCGGCTCGAAAGACCATAAAATAATTTTTTTTTGTATTGTTTTACTAGACATTTAATATTTAAAACACGTGAATTATATCACTTACCATTATTAGTTACTAATAGCAATTTTTTTATCTATTTATCTAAAAATAGATACGGAATAGATAATCTATATAATATATAAACACTATTGTATTTATTATTATATACCTTTATTATCTATCTAGTAACTGAAAATATTATTGTCAGTTACTTGTAACTATTCATTTATCTATCTATCTATCTGTCTAAAAATAGATACTATTTTCTTTTATTCAAACTAGTACATAGTATCTATTCTTAGAAACTATAATATCTAATAATTATATAGTATATATGATAGGTGCTATAGTATCTACTCCAATGTATCTATAGAATCTATTTCGTAACTAAGAATAGATGCTATTATTAGTTACCAGTAACTATTCTTCTATCTATCTATCTCGAAACAGATACTATTTTCTTCTATTTGAACTAGTTACACAGTATCTATTCTTAGAAACTATAACATATAAGAATAAATATTATATAGTATCTATGATAGGCGCTATAGTATCTATTCCTATGTATCTATAGAATCTATCTCGTAACTAAGAAAAGATGCTATTATTAGTTAATAGTAATTATTCTCCTGTCTATCTAAAAATAGATAGTATTTTCTTCTATTTGAACTAGTACATAGTATATAGATACTATTTTCTTCTATTCGAACTAATACATAGTATATGGATACTCTTTTCTTCTATTCGAACTAGTACATAGTATCTATTCTTAGAAACTATAATATCTAAAAATAAAAATTATATAGTATAATTATATGATAGGTGCTATAGTATCTATTCCTATGTATCTATAGAATCTATCTCGTAACTAAGAAAATATGCTATTATTAGTTTCCAGTCACTATTCTTCAGTCTATCTCAAAATAGATACTATTTTCTTCTATTTGAACTAATACATAGTATATTGATACTATTTTCTTCTATTTGAACTAGTATTATTATCTATATATTATAACTAGTATCTATTCTTAGAAACTATAATATCTAAAAATAAATATTATATAGTATATAATTATGATAGGTGCTATAGGATCTATTTCTATGTCTCTATAGAATCTATCTCGTAACTAAGAATATATGCTATTATTAGTTACCAGTAACTAATCTTCTATTTATCTATCTAAAAATAGATACTTTTTTCTTCTATTCGAACTAGTACATAGTATTTATTCTTAGAAACTATAATATATAAGAATAAATATTATATAGTATATATTATGATAGGTGTTATAGTATTTATTCCAATGTATCTACAGAATGTATCTATAGTATCTATGATAGGTGCTATAGTATCTATTTCTATGTATCTATAGAATGTATCTATGGTAACTATTCTTCTATCTATCTATCTAAAAATAGATACTATTTTCTTCTATTAGAACTAGTACATAGTATACTATTCTTAGAAGCTATAATATCTAATAATTATTTAGTATATATGATAGGTGCTATAGTATCTATTCCTACGTATACTCAAGTAATTTTTTACTGCAGGTGTACTTTTCTAAGCGCGTTTCGGACCAAAAACGTTATTGTGATAACATGGCTGTCCAACCGGCAAAATTTTTTGTTGTTTAAAAATAAACAGATTTTTAATAGATGTCGCTATTTCTACTATATTACAAATAAAAGAGACCCAAACTGTCACTGCAAATTTATTCAAATAATAATTTTATTAGATTTTGCATTGGGCAAAAACTGCAAAAATAGTGGTATTAAACATTTATTCAAATTTGAAAGTCAAAAATTCTCAATAAGAATATATTCAACAATATTTAAACTGCAGCAAAATGCTGAAGAGTTCCAATGAGAACAAAACGTGTTCAGGTGGACAAATCCAGTATGAATAAATTGGCTTTGGCTTTATTTTTGGCGAATTTTACTATAGATTAATTCGAAATATCTACAAAATGGCTTTAGAAAAAAATATTTTTTTGAAAAATTGGGAAATTTTTTTATCTTTTGTCAACTTTTGCACATTTTCTCTAACATTAATTTATTTTTGAAAATAATAATAATAAATTGTTTTGTCGCTCGTAGCAGCAGCCGACATGAGAATTAATTGTTTTCGCTGCACCGGAACCAGGAAAACATCCCCGAAATAAAAACAAAAACAACATCGTTTGAGATAATAATTACTGAAGCAAAATGGCAGATCGGGTCAAAAGTCGGGATATATTATCTACAAAACCAAGTGTAATTAATGGCTAATTCCGGGACTGTTTCTATTCGGACGCCTAAATTATTACTTTGGGCAAAAGGTCAGGTTGAAGTAAAGCGCTGCTGGCTTGCACTTCCTCTTACTGCACCAGGAATTAGAGGCTTTGTTTTGTAAATTGTAAATAAAAATCCTAAAAATGGTGGATGCGCCAATTGCAATATATTAAAGTTTAAGACAAAACGTGTAGAAATGGCAGATGCGCCAATAGACGCAGATTGCAATATTTAGACTTTAGGATCAGGTCAGGTTCGGTCAAGTCAGATATTTAGACTTTAGGGTTAAAAAGTTAAAAATGGTGGATGCGCCAGTTGCAATATTTAGACTTTAAGACCAAACGCGTAGAATTGGCAGATGCGCCAATAGACGTAGATTGCAATATTTAGACTTTAAGGTCAGGTCAGGTCAGGTCAAGTCAGATATTTAGACTTTAGGGTTAAAACGTTAAAAATGGTGGATGCGCCAGTTGCAATATTTAGACTTTAAGACTAAACGCGTAGAATTGGCAGATGCGGAAATAGACGTAGGTTGCAATATTTAAACTTTAGGGTCAGGTCAAGTCACTTCAAGTCAGATATTTAGTTTTTAAGGTTAAAAATTTGAAAATAGTGGATGCGCCAATGAAAGTAAATCAATTGTTTAGTAAATTTTAGTGAAAAAAATGGAAAAATGGTGGATGCGTCTGAAAAAAATTGGTTTAATTTTAAGCTAAAAATATTATTTTTGAACCTATGTAGAATAAAATCACATTCGAAACGTGTTTCTACAAATGTTACTGTTAATAAAAGTTGGAAAATGGTGGATGCGCCACGACAGATAGGCCTACATGATCCCGCAAAAGCGTTTTTTTCTTTTTTTTTTTGACAAATAGGTCACTAGAAATGAAGTTTTTCTCTCCAAACCTCAACTTTTCCATTTTCCAGCATCCTTTGTTATGAAAATTATTCCAATAAAAAGAACATCTTGCCAGAAATGCGATCTATCTCTCTTTTGTCTCGCAGATTTGTTTTTTCACAGTATTTACCTTGTCGACGCAAAATACAATGGCAGCAACTTCTTGTCAGAAGGGCTTTTTCTTTCTTTGAAGGGAAAGTGTCAATTATATTGTGGAACAAAGATGAATTGCGACTGACGGTCCCAATAGACTGCCTGCGACGGTTTTGTTTTACTAAAGGCTCGCAGTCAACACACTAATAGCTCTAGGTCAGAAAACCCTACAATAAAAACAAAAACGAAGCGAGAAGCCCTATAGGGGCAATTTTCTGGGCTCTATTGTTTGCACTTTATAGTTAAGTATACAGTTAAGCTGTTTATATACATTTTTACATAAACAAACTATAGCACCTATCATATATACTTATTAAAAAATATAGCTTCTAAGAATAGATACTATGTATTAGTTCAAATAAAAGAAAATAGTATCTATTTTTAGATAGATAGATAGATAGAAGAATAGTTACTGATAACTAATAATAGCATCTATTCTAAGTTACGAGATAGATTCTATAGATATATAGAAATAGATACTATAGCACCTATCATATATACTATATAATATGTATTCTTAGATAATATAGTTTATAAGAATAGATACTATGTACTAGTTTAAATAGAAGAAAATAGTATCTATTTTTAGATAGATAGATAGATAGAAGAATAGTTACTGGTAACTAATAATAGCATATATTCTTAGTTACGAAATAGATTCTATAAATACATTGGAATAGATACTATAGCACCTATCATATATACTATATAATATTTATTCTTAGATATTATAGTTTCTAAGAATAGATACTATGTACTAGTGCGAATAGAAGAAAATAGTATTTATTTTTAGATAGATAGATAGATAATAGAATATATATGATAGGTGCTATAGTATCTATTTCTATATACCTAAAGAATCTATAGCATCTATTCTTAGTTACGAGATAGATTTTATAGATATATAGAAATAGATACTATAGCACCTATCATATATATTGTTATTATTATCATATATAATAATACAGCTTCTAAGAATAGATATTATGTACTAGTTCAAATAGAAGAAAATAGTATCTATGTTTAGATAGATAGATAGATAGAAGAATAGTTACTGGTAACTAATAATAGCATCTATTCTTAGTTACCAGATAGATTCTATAAATACATTGGAATAGATACTATAGCACCTATCATATATACTATATAATATTTATTCTTAGATATTATAGTTTCTAAGAATAGATACTATGTACTAGTGCGAATAGAAGAAAATAGTATTTATTTTTAGATAGATAATAGAATATATATGATAGGTGCTATAGTATCTATTTCTATATATCTAAAGAATCTATAGCATCTATTCTTAGTTACGAGATAGATTTTATAGATATATAGAAATAGATACTATAGCACCTATCATATATATTGTTATTATTATCATATATAATAATACAGCTTCTAAGAATAGATATTATGTACTAGTTCAAATAGAAGAAAATAGTGTCTATTTTTAGATAGATAGATAGATAGAAGAATAGTTACTGGTAACTAATAATAGCATCTATTCTTAGTTACGAAATAGATTCTATAAATACATTGGAATAGATACTATAGCACCTATCATATATACTATATAATATTTATTCTTAGATATTATAGTTTCTAAGAATAGATACTATGTACTAGTGCGAATAGAAGAAAATAGTATTTATTTTTAGATAGATAATAGAATATATATGATAGGTGCTATAGTATCTATTTCTATATATCTAAAGAATCTATAGCATCTATTCTTAGTTACGAGATAGATTTTATAGATATATAGAAATAGATACTATAGCACCTATCATATATATTGTTATTATTATCATATATAATAATACAGCTTCTAAGAATAAATATTATGTACTAGTTCAAATAGAAGAAAATAGTATCTATTTTTTGATAGATAGAAGAATAGTTACTGGGAACTAATAATAGCATCTATTCTTAGTTACGAGATAGATTCTATAAATACATTGGAATAGATACTATAGCACCTATCATATATACTATATACGAGTAATATTTATTCTTAGATATTATAGTTTCTAAAAATAGATACTATGTACTAGTGCGAATAGAAGAAAATAGTATCTATTTCTAGATAGATAGATAGAAGATTAGTTACTGGTAACTAATAATAGCATCTATTTTTAGTTACGAGATAGATTCTATAGATACATTGGAATAGATACATATCATATATATTATATAATATTTATTCTTAGATATTAGAGTTTCTAAGAATAGATACTTGTACTAGTTTGAATAAAAGAAAATAGTATCTATTTTTAGATAGATAGATAGATAGAAAAATAGTTACTAGTACCTAATAATAGCATTTATTCTTAATTACTAGATATATTTTACAAATACATAAAAATAGATACTATAGCACTTATCATATATACTAAATAATATTTACTCTTAGATATAATAGTTTCTAAGAACAGATACTATGTACTAGTTCAAATAGAAGAAAATAGTATCTATTTTTAGATAGATAGATAGACAAAAGAATATATATATCTATAGAATCTATAGCATCTTTTCTTAGTTTCGAGCTAGATTCTATAGATACATAGAAATAGATACTATAGCACCTATCATATTTACTTTATAATATTTACTCTTAAATAATATAGCTTTTAAGAATAGATACTATGTACTAGTTCGAATAGAAGAAAATAGTATCTATTTTTAGATAGACTGAAGAATAGTGACTGGTAACTAATAATAGCATCTTTTCGTAGTTACGAGATAGATTCTATAGATACATAGAAATAGATACTACCAGATTGTCATTAATAACAATATTAGTTCTATGATGTAACCTTCTAACCACTTGACGAATCCATGATTATTTGACATTAAAGATAAAATGTCATACTGACAAATAATCATTCTACTTTATTTTTTTTTTTAGTCTAATTTTATGATAAAATTAAAATTATTAAAAAAAAGAAGATTTATGGCAAAGATAGAAGCTTTTAAAACCCCCAAAATCTGGAAATGTGGCACAGACATGACTATTTTGCGACGCAAAATTGCCCGATTTTGTGCCATTTTATTGTTCTAAAAATTGTGAATGAATAGAAATAAAATAAACATGTTTTGGTAATATTTCTTGTTTCAATATTAATGATTGGTAAGCCTGTTTGTTGAGAAGGCTTATTGGTTGGGTAAATATTTTAAGCAATTTTGACCTTTGATGGAGTTGCCTAACTTCTAATAATCTGCGAAGATTGAAAGAAGAAAGCAAACAATAATTATTTACTTTATGTTTTTGTTTAATTTATTACGATTCTTCTAAATTAGTAAATTGGCTTGTAAGTGATATGATTCACGTGTTTCAGATGTTGAATTTCCCGTAAAGAAGCGATAAAAAATATTTTATGGTCCTTCGAGCCGGAAAAGAAACAGTTTTTTTGTAGTTTTTTTTTTTGCCAGACTATACTGCATCATTATTTCCAGATAAACATCTTTGAAAAACAGATCAAATTAAATTTGTTTGTCGAGCAACGAACGAAAACATTAAAAACAAAACAAAACCGAATTGTGGCTTTTCGCAAAATTTAACTTTTTGCTTGAATAAACCGAGTGCTGGAACGCACTTGTTTCCGCACGGTAAAATTATCGAATTTCCTTCTATCCGCACGTAAACGGTTTAAATTTGAACAAAAGCAGTCGAAATCTCAATTAACTGCCACATTCTTGTTTATTAACGAAACGTCTTTCCACAATTTTCACAAATCCATTACCACTTTTTATTCATTTCCTTTCGTTTTATGTATTTTATCATTTCTACTTTTAATTAAAGTGCGCAAATTGCAATTATTTTTGCACCTTTTATCTTGGCACAATTGGGAAAATCTAATTTAAGCCTGAGGTTCAGGAAAAACTGTTCGGTTTTAATAGAAATTCGGTATTGCTGATAATTAAGAATTTCTTCAAATAATCCGTCCGAATACCGCAAGGCAATTAATTATTTTTTTTTTTGATAAAACTAGCCCAAAAAAAAAATTAAAAAAAAAAAAATAAGAGGTATTTTTCTTGGCGCATCCACCATTTTGACACTTTCAACTGTAATCTACCTTTTGCTGTATCCACCATTTTTACACTTGGGACCTTAAATTCTGAATATTAATGCTCTAATTCTATTGACGCATCCACCATTTTTCATAAAACTACATTATTTAAAAATCTGAGAAAGATTTCAATATTTTTTAAGAAAATACTTTCAAGTTGTAAAAATGGTGGATGCGCCAGCAGAAATAAACTAGCAATATTTTAACTTTGGAGTCCAAAGTGTAAAAATGGTGGAGGCGCCACTTTTACTTTTTGAAAAAGGAGAATTTTTCAGAAATTCAAATTTTTTCAAAGTTTTATTTGTCTAATCTATTTTTTTGGATCAAGGCGCTGTTTTTTATTTACGACAGCAGCAAGAAAATCTTGTATAAATTTTTTTTTTGTTGCTGTTTTTTAAAGTTTACAAATAAAAGTATAAATATTAAATAATTAGGAATTTCTTCAAATAATCCGTCCGAATACCACAATGCAGTTTACCATTTTTTTGCCTAAAAATAACCCAAGATAAAATCAAAGAAAATTTCGAAATAGTGTAAACAATTACAGAAAGCTGATACAGTATAAAAAAGAAAAAATAAAAAGTATTTTTCTTAGCGCATCCGCCATTTTTACACTTTCAATTGTAATCTATCTTTTGTTGTATCCACCATTTTTACACTTTGGACTTTAACTTCTGAATGCTCTATTTCTATTGGCGTATTCACCATTTTTACGTTTTTGTTTCTAAAGTCTAAATATTTATAATTTAATTCAAGTAATGCATTTATTATTTTTACATTTAACTCTAATGGCGCATCTACATTTAGCTCAATATTTAAGAATAAGAAAAAAGTTTATCATTTTGAATTTTTTTTTTTTAATTTTAAAAATTTTTTAATTTTTTTTTAAAAATTTTAAGAATATTTTGACGATTTTTTAAGTAAGTTTTATTATTTTCAACTCGTAAAAATGGTGGATGCGCCTGCAGAAATGAGCTAGCAATATTTTATCTTTTGGGTTAAAAATGTAAAAATGGTGGAGGTGCCACTGTTACTTTTCGAAAAATGAGCATTTTTTTGAGAAAATTATGTTTCACTTCTCTAATCTACTTTTTCAAATCGAGGCGCGGTTTTTTATTTACCACAGCAACAAGAAAATCTTATTTAAAATTTGTTTTTTGTTGATTTTTGAAGTTTACAAATAAAATAAAGTAAATTTCTATTGTTCTAAGTTTCAAAAAAAATGCTAACAAGACTCAAAAAATTTATATAATTAAACATAAAAGCGAATGTTTCCACCATTTGACAGCATCATTCATAATTTTCCAAACAAAACAAGAGCGCACAGCCGCCTTTTATTTTATTTTACATTTTTTTTCGGATTCACACATGACTATATTTTGCCTTTTTGTTTGTATTTTAGAGCCCATTACGACCCTTCTCGGCGGTCCGGAGATGTACATCAACAAGGGTAGCACAATGAACCTGACCTGTATAGTCAAACACAGCCCAGAGCCGCCCCCAACCATCTACTGGACCCACAATTTAGAGGTGAGGACAGTGCCTTTTCGGCAAAAAACTTAAATCTGAAGTTTTATCGGAGAGGCGATAAGGAGAAGCGACTATAAAAAAAGTGAATTTATTCGGAAAAACAGAGTTTCGGTTAAGTGATAAGGGAAATTGTTGGAAATAAAATAATATAGTTGATTGCAACAAAGGGGTGGTTTTTAATAACAACACTTTTAAGTAATAATAATTCAAATTTAATTTATACACAGTCATTTTTGTCTGAAAATGCAATTCACGATAAAAAAAAATAGTTAAAGCTATCAGATCACCGCGGCATTAGCCGACCACAGGTGTTCATTTAAGCGATTTTGGACCAAAAACTCTGATATATTTTGGCTATGAAAATCTCTGGCGGATGCGCCATTAAAAAAATTTTTATACATAATAATCTACATATTTGCAACTTTATACTTTTTGACATTATATTTAATGTAGAATTGTTTTTTTTTTATTATGTTTTTTTTTTTATTTTTTACTTTATTTGCAGAATATACTTTTTGTAAATATAATTTCTATTATTTATCTTGCTTTATTTTTTTTTTTTGATTTTTTTTATATTTAAGATTTTTTTTATTGTTGTGGTTGTTTATACCCTGCCGTCTTCTATTTATCTTCTTTTTTTTTTTAATTAATTTTATTTTATAAGCGTATCTAATTTGTTTATTTTTATCATCAATTTATCTTTTGTTTTCTGTTTGTTTTTTATCTAGTTTTCACTTTAATTATCTCATTTTTGGCTTCTGTATCATTTTTTTTTCAGTTATTTTTTTTGTATTTCTTTACCTAAATACACTTTTTTGAGTTTTTTTCTAATTTCAGTCGTCAATCTGAACATTATGCTTTTAATTTCTTTCTTAGTTTTGGTTTTTGTCTCACTTAGCCGCCTAGATTTTTTTTTTATATTTTTGTTTTTTTTCATAACCTTGTTTTGTATTTTTAAGAAAATTTATTAAATCGTTATCTTCATCAATAATACAAATTACCTAGTTTTGTTTCACCTTTTTTTATCAATTTTTTAATTTTGCCCTTATCTATTATAAATCTATCTAGGTATATCAAATTCTTCTCTATCAACAAAATTATTTTTATTATTTCAATTCTAAATATTTTCTTATTAAAAATTGTTTTAATTTTGTTTTATTTACTACTATCTTTCAATCATTTTTCTTTTGTTTTGTTTTTTTTTTGTTTCTGTATCATTCTTTTTTTTTTCAGTTATTTTTTGTGTGTTTCTACCTATCTACACCTTCTTGAGTTTTATTTTTTTCTAATCTTAGTATTCAATCTGAACAGTCGATGCTTTTAAAAATTTTCTTAATCTCGGTTTTTGTCTTACTTATTTCTGTCTAGTTTTTTTTTATTTTATATTTTTGTTCTGTTTTTATCAAGTTTTTACTATATTTATCTTATCTTTTTTGATAAATACAAATTAAGAAAAAAAAACTAATAAGAAAAAATTAATGAGTTTTGGTTATTTTTTGTTTATTTCTATAATTTTAATAGATTTGGTCATTTTTCTTTCTTCTGTTTTTTTTTGCAAATCGCACATTTTACGTTTTTTAAAAAAAATTATTAAATTGTTATCTTCATCAATAATACAAATTTTTAAGTTTTATTTCGCTTTTTTTTATTTTCACTTTTTTCTATCATTTTTTTAATTTTGCTCTTATCTATTATAAATCTATCTATTATAAATCCTATATCAGATTCTTCTCTAACATCAAAATTATTTTTTATCATTTTAATTCTAAATATATTCTTATTAAACATTGTTTTTATTATATTCTTATTAAAAACTGTTTTTATTTTGTTTTATTTACTACTATCTTTCAATCATTTTTCTTTTGTTTTGTTTTTTTTGTTTCTGTATCATTCTTTTTTTTTCCAGTTATTTTTTGTGTTTCTTTACCTATCTACACTTTCTTGTTAAAAATTCTTATTAAAAATTGTTTTTATTTTGTTTTATTTCCTACTATCTTTCAATGATTTTTCTTTTGTTTTAATTTTTGTTTGTTTTTTTATCACTTTTTTTTTTAATTATTTTTTTTTGTGTTTCTTTACCTATCTACACCTTTTTAAATTTTGGTTTATTGGCTTTATTATTTTTTTAATTTTAGTTGTCAATCTGAACATTCTATGCTTTTAATTTTTTTTTAAATTTTGGTTTCTGTCCCACTTAACTCCGTCTAGATTTTTCTTATTTTATATTTTTGTTTTTTCTATAATCTTGTTTTGTTTTTATCAAGTTTTTACATTATTTATCGTATCTTTTTTTATAAATACAAATTAGGAAAAAACTAATACTATACATTGATGTGTCTTAGTTATTTTTTTGTCTTTTTTTATAATTTTAATAGATTTAGACATTTTTCTTTCTTTTTGTTTTTTTTTGCAAATCGCACATTTTACGTTTTTTTTTAAAAAATTATTAAATTGTTATCTTCATCAATAATACAAATTATTTAGATTTTTTTCACTTTTTTTTATCAATTTTTTAATTTTTCTCTTATGTATTATAAATCTATCTAGGTATATCAAATTCTTCTCTATCAACAAAATTATTTTTTATTACTTCTATTTTTTCAATTGTAAATATATTTTTATTAAAAATTGTTTTTATTAATTAAGTCGCTTTATTTACTAATATCTTTCAATTAATTTTGCTGTTGTTTATTTTTTTTTTCGTTTCTGTGTCATTCTCTTTTTTTTTCAATTATTTTTTGTGTTGCTTTACCTATCTACACGTTCTTGAGATTTTTTCATTAGTTTTATTTTTTTTTTCTAATCTTAGTCTTTAATCTGAACATTCTACGTTGGTTGTTGTCCCACTCAACTTCGTCTAGATTTTTTTTATTTGATATTTTTGTTTTTTTTATGATCTTGTTTTGTTTTTATCAAGTTTTTACTTTATTTATCTTATAATTTTTTATAAATACAAGTTAAGAAAAAAACTATTGATGTGTCTTAGCTATTTTTTTCTTTTTCTATAATTTCAATAGATTTGGTCATATTTCTTTCTTTTGTTTTTTTTTGCATTTTAAGTTTTTTTATTAAGTCGTTATCTTTATCAATAATACAAATTCGTCACTCACATTTTTTAAAACAAAACAAAATCTAAATAAGCTAAAACTAAGATTCCAATGAGCTTTCCCAAATTCTCATTACTTTTTTCAAATAATCTGTCAAAACCGGAATTTTCCCGCGACTTTTCCACGGCGATCAATCACTTTTTTTGGGAAAAATTTCCCAAACTAAATATAGGGCGTGTTCAAATACAGCGAGACAAGTTAAATAACTGTCAGAGGCACTTTAGCGAGAAATTCTTCCAATTTTTAAATTGTAGAGAGCTCGGAAACGGACTGCAAGAAGCAATTTTTCTTGGCGCAGTTTTCCGGAGCGTTTTTGATGCGCGACTATCGGAAAAGTGTCACGCAATGTCATTCGGCCAAGAAAAAGTGCGCGCAGATAAATGAATTAGGGCCTGCGAGGCGAGAAGCAACAAGAAACACTAAATTGTCTCCGAAATGGGGCGAGATCTATGTAATGTCCGAAGATTAATTGGAAAATGTCCGCCCGTTGTAGAAAATGTAGGGCGGAACAGAAATGTGCAATGTCTTATAAAGTTGAAAAAAGCATAAAAAATATTCTTTTTTGATTTTTTTGCATTTTAGCTTTTCCTAGATTTTCTTTTTAGTGATTGCTTTACTTTGTTTTTTCATCTTTCTTCAACATTTTTTTTGTTTTTCTTTTGTTTTTATGCTTTTTTCTACATATCTACAGCTGAGTTAGCAATAAACTCGAGGATTAATTAAAAAATGACCATTGGTTCTAGAAGAAGCAGGGCGGAAAAGAAATGGGAAAAGTGAGGCTTTATCAGAAATTTCTGAGGGATGAAAAATATCAGCCCGGCTCGTCCCCAGTGAGATGTAAAGCACCGTTTCATGTTGCAAGACGCCATTAATCACAGATATGGATTGCCTCTCAACAATGTAAGATAAAACCACCCTCCAGACTCAGTCGAAATATTGTCGACGCCAGGGTAACTACCCCCTTGGCATAAACCAACTTAACTCCATCATAATCATTCTCTTGAAAAAAAAAGTGACCACTTAAGAAGCATTAAAAGATAATTATAGGCTGTATTTTTCTTTATTTTGACAGTTTTTGAATAAACGAAGCCAAATTCGAACAATACAAGCAAATAAAGAGAAAATTTGGGTTATGAGACAGTTTTCTTACTGTCATATTCTGACAGCTATTTTTAGCGCCACCTTTATATGTATTGTTTTAACTATATTTTATAGCAAATTTTCAATTTCATTGTTTATTTACTAGTGTTTAACAATATCTTCAGCAGCTAATCAAAGTCCCAATTTTTTTTTTCTACATGTTTTTCTTTATTTTACTTGTTTTTTATTTGCTTTTTCACTCCAATGTCTGTTTCCTTGTTAAATTACGTTTCTTACACACAATCTACGTCTT
Organism: Lagria hirta; assembly: GCA_947359425.1. Classification (NCBI taxonomy): domain Eukaryota; kingdom Metazoa; phylum Arthropoda; class Insecta; order Coleoptera; family Tenebrionidae; genus Lagria; species Lagria hirta. Next base: position 3,334,756 of record OX375795.1, on the reverse strand, counting down.
TTTCCTAAAAAAAAACTTAAAAAAAAAATTACAACAGCCAATAAAAAAAAACAAAAAAAAGTTTGACAATGTAAAACAAAGAGAAAAAAAAATTAGATCAAAAGAACAAAGAAAACACCTGAGAAAGAAGACACATGATAAAAGGAAGAAGTTGATGAAAAAAAAAGCTATAAAAAAATGATACTAGACAAAAAAAGGAGATTAGGAAGATGCAACATAGGGGCGAAACAATTAGATCATGTTTCGCCCCTACGCAAAAGAGGAATGAGCCAAAAAACAAAAGAAAAAACAATAAGAAAACAGGATATACAAGCAAACATCTAAAAAAATTGTAGAAAAAGACGCCAAAAACTGACTAGAGAATTAGAAATAAGAGTAAAAGGTGATGGTTATCAAAACTTTTTTTTTAATTATAAAAAAACATAATATATTAAACAAACTAAAAAAACACAGTCAAACAAAATAAAGAAATAAAAGACAGAGGTATAGCATAAAACTAAAAATAAAATGAAAAAAAATTTTGCAAAAATTTTTTGAATAGCCTGCATTGTTGATAACAAATTACATTTTTTGAAAACACAAAATAACTCAAAACAGACAAAAAATGAATTAGCAGAATAAATAATGATCTACCTATCTCTGTCTGATGACACATTTTGAGGTTATGGTTGTAGTTACAGAACTATTCTACCTATCTCTGTCTGATGACACAATTTGAGTTTATGTTTGTAGAACTGTAGTTCTGTAACTACAAACATAACCTCAAAATGTGTCACCAGACAGAGGTAGGTAAATTAATTCTGTAACCTCAAAAAGTGCCATTAGACAGAGATAGGTAGATCGTTATTTATTCTGCTAATTCATTTTTTGCTGTAAGCTGCCTAAAGTACAGTGTATTTATTTGAAAAAGACTGTATCCCCCGCGTTTTGTCCCGAAAAATAAAAGCTTCTGTAAAATATTACGTGACAAGTGGCGAGAGGAAAGGCAAAGCGGACGTAATAATTTCATTTAAAAGTTGCTGGTGCATGAGAAATTTCCGCAAGGTGGGACTTTTGCTGTGTGTTTAAACAGTAGAAAATCCTTTTTCCACCCATGTGTCAAAAAGAAACGCATAAATTTTTGTTGAGCGATTAGAAGGAGGCGTTTTAACCAGCAAATCGATGGTTAATGTACCTTATTAATGCACGATTTTACATTAATGAATGATTGAACTTTTTATGAAACTGAAGATTGAGACAACCGCTCTATTTAATGTCGCTCTAGTCTCGACAAAAAAGAAATATGTTTTAATTATTGATCAACATTTGTAGTCTCAACATTAGGCGATTGTTTGCTCATTAATCAATTAATATTTACCCTGGCTTATAGATGACATATTTATGTTGTCAGTAAACAAAATGATCTAAGTTTTGTTGTTTCCAATTGCTGTTTTGTTTATTTGAGTTGACGCTGTACATGTCTCAATGGATCAAAGAGACTGAGACAATGATGCATTCAGACAATGTTTCAAAATAGAATTTGAATAAAGTTGGAATACGTAATAAAGCAGTGTCAATCAAATAGAATATAATCTTATAAAATAAAGACTCAACACAGCAAAATAGAATATTTGTTACAAATAAGAACAGTGACTTTATTTTATTGTCTATTTGTGTTGATATTTTTCAACAATAGAATCTAGAATTAGCCAATATATTAGTTTTTTTCAATTTTTTTGAGTTACAGGATTAGAAGCTATTAAAACTTTTATTAAAATTGATTATAACATTTGGTTATTTACTACTTAAACACGTAAAATTGTTAGATTGACATGAGAGGTTCAATTAAGTAGCCACCTAGATCCCCCGACTTAAAAAAATTAGGTTGTTTTCTGTGGGGCCATGTACAAGCACACAAAACAGCAGTTCCATTTAATTAACAGTTTTGGTAACAAAAAAGCGTTTACAACAATTATTTATAGTAATGGCTTTTTTACACGTTTTTTATTTTTTGTTAATATATATAATTTAATTATAAAAAAAGACAAAAATAGTTGAATAAAATAAAAACTAAATGGAGGACAATACAAAATAGTAAATAAGAGAAAAAATTATATAATATAATATAATATAATATAATATAATATAATATAATATAATATAATATAATATAATATAATATAATATAATATAATATAATATAATATAATATAATATAATATAATATAATATAATATAATATAATATAATATAATATAATATAATATAATATAATATAATATAATATAATATAATATAATATAATATAATATAATATAATATAATATTACAGTAGAACGTTACAGTTTTAATTTAATTTATTTGCTTAAAATATCTAATGTTCTCACTTGCACTCGCACGTATATATAGTACTGTCTCACTCACACCCACAGGAAAATTTTAGTATGTCTAAATATATACTTTATTTAGTGCTAATTATCTACATAAACAAATATAATATTATATAATAATAAATTTTTATAATATAATATTAAATTATATAATGTAATATAATATAACAACAGTAGAACGTTACAGTTTTAATTTAATTTATTTGCTTAAAATATCTAATGCTCTCACTTGCACTCGCACGTATTTATAGTACTGTCGCACTCGCACCCACGGAAAAATTTTAGTATGTCTAAATATATCATTTATTTAGTGCTAATTATCTACATAAACAAATATAACATAATAATTATAATATAATATAATATAATATAATATAATATAATATAATATAATATAATATAATATAATATAATATAATATAATACAATATAATATAATATAATATAATATAATATAATATAATATAATATAATATAATATAATATAATATAATATAATATAATATAATATAATATAATATAATATAATATAATATAATATAATATAATATAATATAATATAATATAATATAATATAATATAATATAATATAATATAATATAATATAATATAATATAATATAATATAATATAATATAATATAATATAATATAATATAATATTACAGTAGAACGTTACAGTTTTAATTTAATTTATTTGCTTAAAATATCTAATGTTCTCACTTGCACTCGCACGTATATATAGTACTGTCTCACTCACACCCACAGGAAAATTTTAGTATGTCTAAATATATACTTTATTTAGTGCTAATTATCTACATAAACAAATATAATATTATATAATAATAAATTTTTATAATATAATATTAAATTATATAATGTAATATAGTATAACAACAGTAGAACGTTACAGTTTTAATTTTATTTTCATTTATTTGCTTAAAATATTTAGTGCTCTCACTTGCACTCGCACGTATTTATAGTACTGTCGCACTCGCACCCACGGAAAAATTTTAGTATGTCTAAATATATCATTTATTTAGTGCTAATTATCTACATAAACAAATATAACATAATAATTATAATATAATATAATATAATATAATATAATATAATATAATATAATATAATATAATATAATATAATATAATATAATATAATATAATATAATATAATATAATATAATATAATATAATATAATATAATATAATATAATATAATATAATATAATATAATATAATATAATATAATATAATATAATATAATATAATATAATATAATATAATATAATATTACAGTAGAACGTTACAGTTTTAATTTAATTTATTTGCTTAAAATATCTAATGTTCTCACTTGCACTCGCACGTATATATAGTACTGTCTCACTCACACCCACAGGAAAATTTTAGTATGTCTAAATATATACTTTATTTAGTGCTAATTATCTACATAAACAAATATAATATTATATAATAATAAATTTTTATAATATAATATTAAATTATATAATGTAATATAGTATAACAACAGTAGAACGTTACAGTTTTAATTTTATTTTCATTTATTTGCTTAAAATATTTAGTGCTCTCACTTGCACTCGCACGTATATATAGTACTGTCGCACTCGCACTCACGGGAAAATTTTAGTACGTTTAAATATATAATTTATTTAGTGCTAATCATCTACATAAACAAATATAATATTATATAATATTAAATTTTTATAATATAATATTATATTATATAATGTAATATAATATATCAACAGTAGAACGTTACAGTTTTAATTTTATTTTCATTTATTTGCTTCAAATATTTAGTGCTCTTACTTGCACTCGCACGTATATATAGTACTGTTTCACTCGCACTCACGGGAAAATTTTAGTACGTCTAAATATATAATTTATTTAGTGCTAATTATCTACATAAACAAATTATAATATAATATAATATAATATAATATAATATAATATAATATAATATAATATAATATAATATAATATAATATAATATAATATAATATAATATAATATAATATAATATAATATAATATAATATAATATAATATAATATAATATAATATAATATAATATAATATAATATAATATAATATAATATAATATAATATAATATAATATAATATAATATAATATAAAATAATATAATATAATAAACAAAAATGTTTAAAATTAAAGATCTATATTAAGAAACCTATTAAGAATTAAACTGTGTTACTATAAATCATAATTAAGCAAAAAATTGTCTAGCGGTAAAATAAAGATTTGAAAAAAAGGAATTTAAAAAATTGTAGATGTCAAATATAATATAATAAAAAATTAAAAAAAGATAGAAAAAAAGCAAATCAAAGAGGAAAATAAGGAGCATACACTGAAATAATGTTAGATAAAAAGAGATAGATAATAGAGCACATCTATGAGTAAAAACTAAAACAAAAGAACAGATCAATTAGTGAAAACTAAAACAAAAGAACAGATTTATAAGTAAAAACTAAAACGAGAAAAAAACAGCAAAGTTTCATTAAAAAAAAATAACAATAGAAATAGTAGAAAAAATATCTGAGATGTGGTAAATTGAAAAAATAAGCAAAAAAAGGAAAAGAGGATTTACTTAATCTGAGATTAATTCTAGAAGAAAAAACAGAAAAAAGTGATCTTAGAGTGATATGAGTGCTCTACTATTTACAATGAGTTGTTAAATATAAATAATAACACTAATGTGTAAGCGTGCCACAGGCAAACCGCTTAGCACCCGGAGAATGCGCAACCCAACTGTCGTTGTCACACGCAAAAGCCTTTTTTTGCTACTTTTAAGAAAAAATATTATTAAATTTTTTTTATTTAAACCAAATATTTTAAAACTTGATTTGGCATAACCGAATGAGATGCGGTCATCAAAACGGTTAGTCAAAAGATCGGATAAGTGAGTATTAATTATGAATGCTTTATTCTCATAATATTTGTTGTCTGATGCAATACTAAAAAAGCAAAAGTGTTTATAAAAAAAAAATTGAATATAGAAACCAACAAAATTGAGAAATGCAAAAAAAAATTATAGAAATTGTAGAAAAAACTAACTAAAATGTAATAAATGTAAAAATTATGTTTATAGTCAATCTAAATATTTTGAAATTTAACCGAATAAGGCATGTCAGTACGGTTAATCAAAAAGTCGGATAAGTGAGTATTACCTAAATATGAATGCATTATTGTTATAATATTTGTTGTCTGATGCAATACTAAAAAACAATATTAATTATAAAAAAAATTTAATAATAGGAACGCACAAAAATTAAAATATAAAAATGAAATAAAACCAGTGTCAAAAAAAATGATAGAAATTATAAAAAAAAACTAACTATAAGGTAATAAATGTGAAAAAAATGTTTTTAGTCAAACACAGTATTTTAATAAGACATGTCAATACGGTTAATCAAGAAATCGGATAAGTGAATATTAATTGTAAATGCTTAATTTGTATAATTTTTCTGTTTTCTGCTGCAATTTATATTCATAAACAAAACAAAATTGAAATAATACTGTATATTATAAGAAGAGAGCGGCATGACGTATGTCTGAATTAATTAACCCATTGTCTGCGGCTTCCTCCAAAATGGGGAGAATAATGTCAAACAACAAAATCAGTCAGTCATTCCTTTCACCCTTAACACTAACAGACTGACGTTGAAGATGTCAGACAGAGTAAACTCTCTATTGTTTTGTTTTGCAGGAAATCAATTACGATTCACCTAGGGGAGGCGTCAGCGTTATCACCGAGAAAGGTGACATTACATTCAGCTATCTGCTGGTCCAAAGGGCCAAAGACTCGGATTCTGGGAAATACACGTGCAATCCCTCCAATGCCAATCCCAAGACTATTACGGTTCATGTCTTAAATGGTAAGTCTTTCTTTAAAAAAAATGCATTTTTTGGAACTTTTATTGGGGTAAAAAGCCAAAAATTTTTAAGTTTATTCTAATTATTTGAAAAACAGTTGGTAGACCTGAAGAAAGCGAGATAATTATAATATTCTATAGTTTTTTATAAAAATATTCCAAAATGGTGGAAGCGCCAAAAGTAAAATTTTCAATAAAAGTTAGATTTTATCTAATTTTCAAAATTATTCAAAATTTTTTAAAAAGAAGTTCGTAAATTATATGAAGTTTGACATTTTGGTTATTTTATGACTTTTGATAAAAATGTTTAAAAATGGTGGAGGCGCCAAATGCAATTTTTTTAGGTTTTTTTTGAGTTATTCTGAAAAAAACTTAGTAGTCCAAGAGAAAGTGAGATAATTAGAATATAAATGGCATTTTATAAAAAAAATCAAAAATAGTGGAAGCGCCAAAAGTAAAATTTTTAAAAAATAGTTTAATTAAGTTAGATTTTTTTAGATTAGTTTTTGAAATTAATCAAAATTTTATTAAAAAAAGGTAGCAAATTAGATGAAATTTGACATTTCTGTTATTTTATGACTTTTGATAAAAATGTTTAAAAATGGTGGAGACGTCAAATGCAAAATATTTAAGTTTTTTTGAGTTTTCTTAAAAAAAAATTAGTAGACCAAAAGAAAAAGAGATAATTATAAAATTTTATAATTTTTTTAAAAATATCTAAAAATGATGGAGGCGCCAAAAGTAAAATAATTAGAATATTTTATGGCATTTAAAAAAAAAATCAAAAATGGTGGAAGCGCCAAAAGTAAAATTTTCAAAAAATAGTTTAATTAAGTTGGATTTTTTTAGATTAGTTTTAAAAATTAATCAAAACTTAATAAAAAAAGATAGTAAATTAGATAAAATTTGACATTTTTGTTATTTTATGACTTTTGATAAAAATGTTTAAAAATGGTGGAGACGTCAAATGCAAAATATTTAAGTTTTTTTAAGTTTTCTTGAAAAAAAGTTAGTAGACCAAAAGAAAAAGAGATAATTATAATATTTTTATAATTTTTTATAAAAATATCTAAAAATGGTGGAGGCGCCAAAAGTAAATTAATTAGAATATTTTATGGCATTTAAAAAAAAATCAAAAATAATGGTAGCGCCAAAAGTAAAGTTTTCAAAAAATAGTTTAATTAGGTTGGATTTTATTAGATTAGTTTTAGAAATTAATCAAAACTTAATGAAAAAAAGATAGTGAATTAGATGAAATTTGACATTTTTATTATTTTATGATTTTTGATATAAATGTTTAAAAATGGTGGAGGCGTCAAATGCAAAATATTTAAGTTTTTTTGAGTTTTCTTAAGAAAAAGTTAGTAGACCAAAAGAAAAAGAGATAATTATAATATTTTTATAATTTTTTATAAAAATATCTAAAAATGGTGGAGGCGCCAAAAGTAAATTAATTAGAATATTTTATGACATTTAAAAAAAAATCAAAAATGGTAAAAGCGCCAAAAGTAAAATTTTCAAAAAATAGTTTAATTAAGTTGAATTTTTTTAGATTAGTTTTTGAAATTGATCAAAATTTTATTAAAAAAAGGCAGTAAATTAGATGAAATTTGACATTTTCGTTATTTTATGACTTTTGATAAAAATGTTTAAAAATGGTGGATGCGCCAAATGCAATTTTTTTAGGTTTTTTTTGAGTTATTCTGGAAAAAAGTTAGTAGACCAAGAGAAAGTGAAATAATTAGAATATAAATGGCATTTTATAAAAAAAATCAAAAATGGTGGAAGCGCCAAAAGTAAAATTTTCAAAAAATAGTTTAATTAAGTTGAATTTTTTTAGATTAGTTTTTGAAATTGATCAAAATTTTATTAAAAAAAGGCAGTAAATTAGATGAAATTTGACATTTTCGTTATTTTATGACTTTTGATAAAAATGTTTAAAAATGGTGGATGCGCCAAATGCAATTTTTTTAGGTTTTTTTTGAGTTATTCTGGAAAAAAGTTAGTAGACCAAGAGAAAGTGAAATAATTAGAATATAAATGGCATTTTATAAAAAAAATCAAAAATGGTGGAAGCGCCAAAAGTAAAATTTTCAAAAAATAGTTTAATTAAGTTGAATTTTTTTAGATTAGTTTTTGAAATTGATCAAAATTTTATTAAAAAAAGGCAGTAAATTAGATGAAATTTGACTTTTTTGTTATTTTATGACTTTTGATAAAAATGTTTAAAAATGGTGGAGACGTCAAATGCAAAATATTTAAGTTTTTTTGAGTTTTCTTAAAAAAAAGTTAGTAGACCAAAAGAAAAAGAGATAATTATAATATTTTTATATTTTTTTATAAAAATATCTAAAAATGGTGGAGGCGCCAAAAATAAAATAATTAAAATATTTTACGGCATTTAAAAAAAAATCAAAAATGGTAAAGACGCCAAAAGTAAAATTTTTAAAAAATTGTTTAATTAAGTTGGATTTTATTAGATTAGTTTTAAAAGTTAGTCAAAACTTAATAAAAAAAGATAGTAAATTAGATCAAATTTGACATTTTGGTTATTTTATGACTTTTGATAAAAATGTTTAAAAATGGTGGAGGCGCCAAATGCAATTTTTTTAAGTTTTTTTGAGTTATTCTGAAAAAAAGTTAGTAGACCAAGAGAAAGTGAGATAATTAGAATATAAATGGCATTTTATAAAAAAAAATTAAAAATGGTGGAGGCGCCAAAAGTAAAATTTTCAAAAAATAGTTTAATTAAGTTGGATTTAGTATAATTTTAAAAATTATTCTAAATTTTATGGCAAAAAGTCAGTAAATTAGATGAAATCTGACATTTTTATATTTTACAATTTTTGATAAAAATGTTTAAAAATGGTGGAGGCGCCAAATGCACAATTTTCAACAAATTTTTCAATTGAGTTAGTAATGAAATGTATTAAAGGCGCAATGTGCAAATTTTATAATAAATGTTTTTTATGAGAAACCTAACCTAACCTAAGCTGACCGAATCTGACGTCACTTGGCAGTCTTCAATCTAATTGGCTTTTTGTCGGTTTGTAGTCGATATAAATGAGTTGTGATATTCAAAATAAAACATAACAATTAGCATTTTAGCATAAACATAATGTTTTCTATTAAAGTCATAGTTGTGATTCTATAAGTTTAGCAATTGTTACTCCAGTGGCGTAAGATTCTATAAGAGTTTGGCCATTATGATTATGTATGCTGCTGCAAATTTAATATTCATGTACCTCATAAAACTCTACGGCATCTACTTACTTCTTGTATAAACTTCATCTTAATCATATTTCTGCATTATTTACCTAATTTAGGAGTACGCTACTCGCTAACCGCATAAGTGAAAGAGCTAGTGTCGCATCTGTGCCGCTACGGCTTTTATCTAATTTTGCTCTAAACTGAAATTTACGAGAAATATCCAGAAGATAATAAAATTTTAAATCTTCTTCAGCGGCGAGGATTAGATTTTCCATAGAAAACATTATGTCGCAAATACACAAAACAGATATTTGCGTAAGCACATTGCGATCGCTATAGTCTTATAAATGTCGCCTGATTGCCGCTAAAAATGGAAATTTTGCTGATTATTATGTACATTCATTCGATTTGTTTAAACTCAGCGTTATATGCAGATTTTGCGCAAAGTAAATTATGCGTTTGCACAATTATGTTAATAACATTTTCAATTTTGGTGCCGAACGACGACTAGAGTGCACAATTTTAATCTGGATAACGGATAATTCACGAGAAATTTGATATAAATATTTAAAAATGGTGGAGGCGTCAAATGTAGAATTTTGTACATTTTTGCATAAAAAACAATAAATTTACCTCTATGCCGCCTCACTTGACCTGACCTGAGACAATATTTTCAGTTGTATTTACCTACAAATGTCAAGTTAAATGACGTTTTGTTCTAAGATGTCAAATCAAACCCCCTAAAGACCCTAATTAACACAAAAATATCCCCAAATCGGTAAATAAAAAAAAGAATAAAGTTAACATTTTTTGTTGAGTTTAGTTAAGTGACACTTTATTCAAGTTTATGTAAGACTCTGAGGAAATAAAATTTCCATCAATTTTGAGCACAAAAAGTGCATTATTCAATTTTCTCTACAACTAATGCGAGGAGAAAAACAATTAAAAACGCAAAAAACGATAAATTTACCTCTATGCTGCCCGACCTGACCTGACCTGACACAATCTTTTTAGTTGTATGCACCTACAAATGTCAAGTTAAATGACGTTTTGTTCCAGGATGTAAAATCAGGCCCACTAAAGACCCTAATTGACACAAAAATGTCCTTAAATCAATCAATTAAAAAAAAAAGTTGAAATAATTTCTTTTTTGAGTTTAACTAAGTGAAACTTTATTCAAGATGATGTAAGACTCTGGGGAAATGCAATTTCTATCAACTTTGAACACAAAAAGTGCATTATTCAATTTTCTCTACGACTAATGGGAGGAGAAAAACAACTAAAAACACAAAAAACAATAAATTTACCTCTATGCTGCCTGACTTGACTTGACCTGACACAATCTTTTTAGTTGTATGCACCTACAAATGTCAAGTTAGATGACGTTTTGTTCCAGGATGTAAAATCAGGCCCACTAAAAACCCTAGTTGACACAAAAATGTCCCTAAATCAATGAATTGAAAAAAAAAGTAGAATTAATTTCTTTTTTGAGTTTAATTAAGTGAAACTTTATTCAAGATGATGTAAGACTCTGGGGAAATGCAATTTCTATCAATTTTGAGCACAAAAAGTGCATTATTCAATTTTTTCTACGACTAATGCGAGGAGAAAAACAGCTAAAAACACAAAAAACAATAAATTTACCTCTATGCTGCCTGACTTGACTTGACCTGACACAATCTTTTTAGTTGTATGCACCTACAAATGTCAAGTTAAATGACGTTTTGTTCCAGGATGTAAAATCAGGCCCACTAAAGACCCTAATTGACACAAAAATGTCCCTAAATCCACCAATTAAAAAAAAAAGTTAAATTAATTTTTTTTTTGAGTTTAATTAAGTGAAACTTTATTCAAGATGATGTAAGACTCTGAGGAAATGCAATTTGCATCGATTTTGAGCACAAAAAGTGCATTATTCAATTTTCTCTACAACTAATGCAAGAAGAAAACGAACTAAAAACACATAAAACAATAAATTTACCTCTATGCTGCTTGACTTGACTTGACCTGACACAATCTTTTTAGTTGTGTTTACCTACAAATGTCAAGTTTAATGACGTTTTGTTCCAGGATGTAAAATCAGGCCCACTAAAGACCGTAATTGATACAAAAATTTCTCCAAATCAGTAAATAAAAAAAAGAATAGAGTTAAGATTTTTTCAAGTTTATTCAAGATTTTACAAAAAAAATTGATAGATTAATAAAAAGTTAGACATTTATAATATTTTAAAGACTTTCATAAAAATATTTAAAAATACTGGAGACGCCAAATGCAATTTTTTTCTTTAAATAGGTGCAATTCTAGTCAACAAATTTTTAGAAATAAAAATAATATAAAATAGAAGAAATAGATAATTAAAAAAAAATTATTAACTTATGTCTGATTATAGAAAAAGATTATTAAGAAGTTAAGCATTTATAATATTCTATGGCCTTTGATAAAAATGGTGGAGGCGCCATTTGAGTCCAACCAACAAATGAGGTTAGGTTGTAATTTTTTTGTTTTGAAGTAATTTATAATCTATTGTAGCTTAAGCATTTGTATTTAAAATAATTTTTTTTTTGTTGACAACGTATTTGAAGATACTTTTCTTGTTTCTAAAAGGTCAGCAAAGCCTGCTACGATATATTCCCTAAGGAATAGATTGACTGAATAATTAATGTTATTTTAAGAGAATGCTTGCGGTGCTCGAAAAAAGTCAGGAAAAAGGGATTCGCTTATCGGGAATATCAACAAGAATGGATCTATTCAATTATTCAACATCGTTTATTCTGGCGGAGATTGACTCGCACTTTTTAATTAATAAGATTAATAATGTTGATAATAAAAAATTTAAATTTTTAATTATAATTGAATTATATTTTCAATTAGTGATGAATAATTTCGAATTTGCCTGATCGTCACGCTAGCAATCATAACATAAAATTTTCATAAGCATCGGTGGTTGAGTAGGAGAATGCTCGGCTGCTCCGCAGGCGGCCCAGGTTCGGTTCTCGGCAAAAGCAACGATTTTTTTTTGTGTTTTTCATACATTATTAGATTTTTTTTAACATTATCAACATTTAAACTTACAACAACTTTAAAAAAATGTAAAACTACACCTACAAGTGGTAGAATTTTTTTCTTCGAGAGCAAAAAGTTATTACAATTGAAATTTAACTTTTCATTTATGACAGTTGAGCGAATTGAATATTGAAAGACGACTGACTGCATTTTAAAGAAAAATCCAATTTGATGTCGTTGGAGAAATTCAGAACGATGGATAATTTAATTGTTGGCCATTTCTTAGAGTAGCAAACTGGAGAAGAGCAATATTGTTACGAGAATTGAGTTTTCATTATTTAGAAGGAACGAGATCAAACTGACTACGTGGGAATTTTAAATGAGCTGGAGATGTTAGAGGATCTTATATATTAGATCTTTTGTTCTATTTCAAAAAAAAATCTTTTTTTTTCTTACATTTTTTGCAATTTTCTGCCTTTTGTTAAGATTTCTCTTAAAATCTAAGAGGTATCGTAGCTTAGACCTTTAAAAGCTACAAAGTAACTTGCTAAGTACCATTAAAAATAATTTTTCATTGTACATTATACGAAATCGCCTTTGGAAGTAATGAAAAAGACAGAACGGCGACGTTAAAAAAGATTTTTTTTTTAAACGACAAATTCTTTTTTATGATTTCGTCGTCGTCTCCTTCGTCTCAAAAAGCAATTATAGCAGTGGCAGAAAGCGTTTTCCTGCTACAATCAAAACGACCTTTTGGCTCAAAAAGGAAAAAAATATGAATTTGGGGGTCTGATGAAGGGCCACTAATTGATTTTGCATGTTTCGGACATAATGACGCTTAACCAAAGTTGGAAATCGTTTTCTAACATACTGTTTTGAGGAATGAGATGTAGAAAGTTTGTTACCAGCATGTTTTTTTGAGAAAACTACAAATAGAAATAAGATGACTAACAGTTAACCAGTTAATTTGGCTTGTTAACATTCTAAAACCGATTAATCGCTAAGCAAAAACCATAAAAAGCTTAATGAATCTTCTTGAAAAATTTTGCGGTTTTAATTGATTTATTTAAATAGAGTTGCTTAAAGTTAAATAATATAATCCTTATTATTGTTTTACACCATTTTGTTCTTGATTTAGTAAAATTTATTTATTTTTAACAGTTAAAATAAGAAAAACGGTTATTGTTTAACTGAATCTTGATAAGCAAGTCAAGTAAAAAAATAGAATAATAATGCTCACATTTCGAACTCTGTAAAACTAAAAATTAACTGTTAATATTCCAAAACTGTTACTTTTAGGTAACAATTGTTAATTAACTGTTAGTTTTTTAGCAACTACTTTGAATAGTAAATTTATCTGTTATATGATGTTTTTCTTGTTTAATATAAAACTATCAATTAACTGATAATATTCCAAATTTGCAAAATTGTTACTTAACAATTGTTAATTAAGTGACAAGTGTTAATTAACTGTTAATTTTTTATAACTACTTTTTTCAACAAACCACTTTAAATAGTCAATTTTTCTGGCATATGATGTTTTTCTTGTTTAATATAAAACTATCATTTAGCTGTTAATATTCCAAAACTGTTATTTTTAGGTGACAATTGTTAATTAACTGTTAATTTTTTAGCAACTACTTTGAACAGTAAATTTATCTGTCATATGATGTTTTTCTTGTTTAATATAAAACTATCAATTAACTGATAATATTCCAAATTTGCAAAATTGTTACTTAACAATTGTTAATTAAGTGACAAGTGTTAATTAACTGTTAATTTTTTATAACTACTTTTTTTAACAAACTACTTTAAATAGTCAATTTTTCTGGCATATGATGTTTTTCTTGTTTAATATAAAACTATCAATTAGCTGTTAATATTCCAAAACTGTTACTTTTAGGTAACAATTGTTAATTAACTGTTAGTTTTTTAGCAACTATTTTGAACAGTAAATTTATCTGTCATATGATGTTTTTCTTGTTTAATATAAAACTATCAATTAACTGATAATATTCCAAATTTGCAAAATTGTTACTTAACAATTGTTAATTAAGTGACAAGAGTTAATTAACTGTTAATTTTACTGTTACTTTAATTACTCATTTTTTTCCATATGATGTTTTTTTTTTGTCCAATGTAAAACTATCAATTAACTGTTGATATTTTAAGACTGAGATTTTTAGATGTCAAGAGTTAATTAACTGTTAATTTTACTGTTACTTTAATTAGTAAATTTTTTTGCCATATGATGTTTTTTTTGCTTAATGTAAAACTATCAATTAACTGATAATATTTCAAGACTGAGATTTTTAGGTGTCAAGAGTTAATTAACTGTCAGTTTTACTGTTACTTTAATTATTCATTTTTTTTCCATATAATGTTTTTTTTTGTTCAATGTCAAACTATCAATTAACTGTTGATATTTCAAAACTGAGATTTTTAGGTGTCAAGAGTTAATTAACTGTTAATTTTACTGTTACTTTAATTACTCATTTTTTTTCCATATGATGTTTTTTTTTTGTTCATTGTAAAACTATCAATTAACTGTTGATATTTCAAAACTGAGATTTTTAAATGTCAAGAGTTAACTAACTGTTAATTTTACTGTTACTTTAATTAGTCAATTTTTATGTTATATGATGTTTTTTTTTGCTTAATGTAAAACTATCAATTAACTGATAATATTTCAAGACTGAGATTTTAAGAGTTAATTAACTGTTATTTTTTTAAAACTGCATATTTTAACAAACATTTACTAGTTCAAAGCTGTTAAAAAGCTAAAAAATAAACAGTAAACTGCCTTTGTAGCAATTGTAAGCACTTTTAAAACTATATATATCAAGCTTTGAAACTTTCTAACTAGATTAACACCGCTTACATTTAATTCCAGTACACCAAACAGCTTATAGATCGCCACGTTGCGTATCAAACAACAATTTCCGCCCCAAAAACACCCCAATTTTGTTGTGGTATTTCCATTATTTTTGGTTATGAAAACAAAAGAGCTTGACACTCATTTACGTTTAATTGTCGGGGTGGAAAGTTTCATAACTCGTTAAAGAAAGTTAAATTTGCTCAGTTTTAAGAATAAATGATCTAGATTAAAATGTTGTTTATTGTCACGTTTTGATAATAAACAAAAGAGATTATAAAACGAGAAACAAGAATAATAGAAGCTATAAATTGAGAGGATTGCTCCTTGAAATTCAATTATTGGAAATTTATTAGAGGTATTAAAATTTTTGAATACAAAAGTAAAACAATACAAAGTTTTGTGTTTTTTTTTAAATTAAATAAAAAAAATTAATTAATTATTTAATTAATTTTGTGGTAGGTTTTTTTAGTTAACTGAACTAGTTAATTATTTTATGCATCATCACAAATTTTTTAGGTTAATTAATAGCTATTGTTATCTCAAAATAACAGCTAATTATAAGTTTTACATTTGAGCATGAGTAAACAGTTAAAAGCCACATATATAAAAAAATATTTATAATGATGTTAACATTACAACAATAACCGTTATTTTAGTTATTATCTATAAATAAAAACATGTAAAAAAACATATTTTTAAGCTGTTATAAAGTTAATTTAATTAATTATTTTGTGCATAACAAACCTTACATTATATTGAGCTGAGCCTACTAGAAGTAAAATAATAACAGTTAATTTTTATTAACTGAAAATGATAGTTTTGTAACATGAACAGATAATTATTTTATGCATAACAGATTTTAAACCATATTAGATCAACTAGTTTGCAAATAATAACAAATAGCTTTATGTAAAAATAACAGTTAATTAATAAGTTTTACGTTGACCAAAATTTAAGCGGAAATAAACAGTTCTTAACAGTTAAATTCTACGTTATATTATGAAAAAATATTTATAATGATGTTAATTAACAATACAAAAATAACTGTTATTTTAGTTATTTTCTAAAAATGAAAATATGTAAAAAAACATATTTTTAAGCTGTTATAAGTGGTCACTTAACTAATTATTTTGTACATAACAAACCTTACACCATATTGAGCCAATTAGAATTAACATAATAACAGTTAACATTTATTAACTGAAAATGATAGTTTTGTAACATTAACAGTTAATTATTTTATGCATAACAAACTTTAAGCCATATTAGATCAGCTAATTTGCAAATAATAACAATAAGCTTTATGTGAAAATAACAGTTCTGGAATATTAACAGTTAATTTCATAAAAAGTTTAAAATTTTAACACTTTTCTTAAATCTTTTCAGCAACTTTATCGTATTATTTTTTCAAGAAAAAAACATCGTAAGCAACACTTTTATGTTTTATCTATAAAGATGTAAACTGAGAAACTGTTATCTTCATAACACTAAACTTTCAAAATGTTGTTTCTCAAAGTTTGTCTATAACAAGCAGAGCCTTTTAAGCTGCAGCTACACGAGTTAGTTTTTAGTTGTTTTTCTCCTTGAATAATGCACCTTTTGTGCTCAAAATCGATGCAAATTGCATTTCCTCAGAGTCTTACATCATCTTGAATAAAGATTCACTTAACTAAACTTAAAAAAAAAATTTCATTCTACTTTTTTTTTTAATTCATTGATTTAGGGACATTTTTGTGTTAATTAGGGTTTTTAGTGGGCCTGAGTTCACATCCTGGAACAAAACGTGATTTAACTTAGCATTTGTAGGTAAACAGAACTAAAAAGATTATGTCAGGTCAGGTCAGGTCAGGCAGCATAGAGGTAAATTTATCGTTTTTTGTGTTTTTATTTGCTTTTCTCCTCGCATTAGTCGTAGAGAAAATTGAATAATGCATTTTTTGTGCTCAAAATTGATAGAAATTACAATTTCTCAGAGGCGTACATCATCTTGAATAAAGTTTCAAAAAAGTCTCAAAAAAAAATTTAACTTCACTTTTTTTTTTTAATTTACCGATTTGGGAATATTTTTGTGTTAATTGGGGTCTTTAGTGGATTTGATTTGACATCTTAGAGCAAAACGTCATTTAACTTCACATTTGTAGATAAATACGACTAAAAATATTGTGGCAGGTCAAGTCAAGTCAGGCAGCATAGAGGTAAATTTATCGTTTTTTGGCTATTTAATACTAAATTTACAATAAACAAACACGAAAAACATAATATTTTTAATAATTTGTAATAATGCATTGCTAAATGTAAACATTATCTCGCTGCTGAATACTAAGAATGCATTTTTTAGCAAGTTAATAGACTGAAAACAGCTAATTTTTGGACAAAAACTAGTTTTATCAAGTTTTACTGCAAAGTCGTACAAAATACACTAAAATAATGAGAGAATAAATCATCCAGACAGACGCCATAAAAAAAACATAGTCAAAAACTTTTATTTTTTACTAAATTTTTAAAATCTGGTTAATTTTTATGATTTATTTTGTGTAACTGGCGTTAGCTGGCAAGCTCAAAACCGGCATTAGGCTAGAAATATTCTTTAGATAATTTATTCTCTCAGCTAAGAAAAAAATGTCGGATAAAAAATTTATAAAAGTAAAATATAAAAAAAATTTAAAAATTCAGATGAATATTTGAAAATGATAATAATTATGTTTGACCTCACAACAGAAAAATTCAATTCTAATAAATCGGTAAATTTTGGTGGCCATTTAGTTAACCCTTTCCTGCCAATCTAACAATTCTAGAGAAAAAAATAAAAAATTTTCATATTCTAACCTTTCAACATCTCAAAAAAAAAAAATCATAAAAAAATACTGAAAAAAATTTAACTAAAATAAAGAGGAAAGGCAAGAAGTAGAATATTATCAAGAGTAAAAAACAAAAAAAGACAAAAATAGAAGAAAAAGGTGAAAACAAAGAAGAAAGAGTGATGAAACAAAAGAAAACATTGAGAGATAAAAAGGATATATAGCAGATACATTCGACAAATGAAAAAAAAAGAAGGAAAAAAGAATAAAAGTAAAAAATAGATAAATTTGCTGATGAGAGGCCATTTTAATACAAAAATAAAATAAATGAAACAAAATTGGGCTGAAACAAATTAAGATAAAAGTAGAAGATCAACGAAAAACAATAAGAACATGATGAAAAAAGTAAGAAAAATGAGGGAAAGATTCTGAACGAAAATAAAAATAAAAACAATAATATTAGGTAAACATACGAAAGCGTAGCAGATACTGATTATAATCTAAAAATAGTAAACAAGAGCAGAAAAATTTTAAAAGCTCGCTAAAGGCAAATAAAGATAATAATACAGGTAAAGGTAAAAAATAATAAAAATTAATAATGAAAACAAGAAAGTATGAGAAAAAATAAATAGTAAAGGAAGAAAAATGTTCAAAAACATATAAGAAAAAACCAGAAGAAGAAGAGTCTGTAGAAATAAAAATAAAAAAATTATAAAAAATACCGGAAAAAAAGAACATGATTGAAAAAACAGTCTGGCGAATAAGAGAAAAAGTAAAAAACAAATGAGTAAAACATTTTAAAAATTAAAAAAAAAAGAAACAAACAGGCAAAGAATATTACAAAGTAGAAAAATTTTTTTTCAAATGTTTAAAAAAACTAAGACTTCTTTATATATTTAAAAAAAATATGTTTTTTTGTTATTTAACATAAAACTTTAAATAAATAGCAAAGATATAAGAGACCAATCTCACACTAATCACTCATTTTGCGCATCTAACAAACAAAAATTTTTTCTATCAAAATTTGAAACTTCTAAACAATAATAATTTGTTTTTTTAATCACAAAGCTTTATTTATTTTGCCACTTCAAAGAGTGTGTGGGTTCTTAAGAGGCTTTACCAAAGGAAAGAGAAAGGATTAAGCCTTTGAAACGGTTTCAAGTGGAAGAAAGCCCATAATCTTCAGTAAATGCCCTAATTACACACGGGTGGTTATGTGGCAGCTGATATTCTTCTACTCAGCCCTCACAAAATGCCACCAAAATTGAAAACTCTCCATTCTAAGACGCCTTAGAAGCTTTATTCACAAAAAATGCCACAAAAATTAGTCAACAATATCGTAATTTATGCAGAATACATTAAATAATTATGAGATATTAAAGATAAAACCGATCATGTGACAATAAAAATTATAAAATCAAAATAATACGTGAAATAATTATCATAGGTTTAAAAAAATTAAGGTAGAATATTCTGCTTTTGATTCATTGGCTGGTTTTTTATTTATTTATTTTTAGATTATCTTTAGATGTGTTTATTATAAATTTAGAGACACAAAAATATAGCTGCTGATTGGACGACCAAGCTATTACAATAGCGTTTTATCTCTGAAACGCGTATCCAAGATATGCATTTTCATCTGTTTAGTTCAGTCTCTATAAAAAATAAAGTGACAGATTTAAGAATAATAAAAACCTAAACATATAATTTTTTTTTACATTTTAATTTGTTTCATATTCTCTTCTATTAATTACATTTCCTATTTTTTTTTCTCTATTTTGTTTTCTGTTTCAAATTTTTTTTGATCGTTTTTAATTTATATTTATTTTATTAAATTTTGTTATTTTTTGTATTCTGTGAGTATATTTTCTTCACATTCTAATTTGTGTCATATTTCTTTGTTTTGCTTTTTATTTTTTAAATTCTCTTCAATTGCTTTTATTTTATTTTCAAACTTGTGTTTGAAAATTCTTATACTCTTTTTTTATTTGTTCTCTATTTTTAACACGTTTAATTTTTCTATTATTTTTTGCTTTTTTTTTCTTATCGAGTGATTTGTTTTTTTACAATTTTATCAATTTTTTTTTAGTGTTTGATTATTAAATGCTATTTTAACGTTTAATTTGGGCTTACAAATCGATTGTTTATGTTCTTCATTAATGCACGATTTTACATTGCAAGTAAATTCCAAATCGGTGCTGTAAACATATGATCTTGCTCTAAATTTTGATATTTTCTGTATTTTTTTTCACATTCTAATTTGTTTCATATTTTCTTTTTTTTTGTGCTTTACTTTTTCTATTTTTTTTTCTCTTTTTTGTTTTCTGTTTCCGCTTTTATTTTATATTTATTGTCCTACATTTTGTTATTTCCTGTATTCTGTGAGTATTTTTCTTCACATTCGAATTTGTGTCATATTTCTTTGTTTTGCTTTTTCTTTTTTTATATTTTACTTTTTTGCTCTATTTTGTTTTCTGTTTTAAATTCTCTTCAAATCTTTTTATTTTATTTTCAAACTTGTGTTTATAATTTCTTATACTCTTTTTTTATTTGTTCTCTATTTTTAACACGTTTACTTTTTTTATTATTTTTTTGCTTTCTTTTTTTCTTATTGAGTGATTTGTTTTTTTACAGTTTTATTAATTTTTTTTGTATCTGATTATTAACGTTTAATTTCGGCTTACAAATCGATTGTTTATGTTCTTCATTAATGCACGATTTTACATTGCAAGTAAATTCCAAATCGGTGCTGTAAACATATGATCCTGCCCTACATTATGATATTTTCTATATTTTTTCACATTCTAATTTGTTTCATATTCTCTTCCTTTGGTTTTTTTGTGCTTTACTTTTTCTATTTTTGTTTTCTCTATTTTGTTTTCTGTTTCCGCTTTTATTTTATATTTATTGTCCTACATTTTGTTATTTCCTGTATTCTGTGAGTATTTTTCTTCACATTCCAATTTGAGTCATATTTCTTTCTTTTGCTTTTTCTTTTTTTATATTTTACTTTTTTGCTCTATTTTGTTTTCTGTTTTAAATTCTTTTTATTTTATTTTCAAACTTGTGTTTATAAATTCTTATACTCTTGTTTTATTTGTTCTCTATTTTTAACACGTTTAAATTTTCTATTTTTTTTCTTATCGAGTGATTGGTTTTTTTTACAGTTTTATTAATTTTTTTTCGTGTCTTTATTTTAACGTTTAATTTCGGCTTACAAATCGATTGTTTATGTTCTTCATTAATGCACGATTTTACATTACAAGTAAATTCAAAATCGGTGCTGTAAACCATATGACAACTATAGACGTTATACGTTCATCCACTTTCGCCTGGGTGGGTTTTAAGCCCACGCTTCTCAATCGGCCAAGCTCTGAAAGCACTATCTTCAGCCACCTGGCCACCAAGCAACCCAAGTTTAACTGTAAAATAATCCGTATACATTTCAGCGGATCAAATTTCGTCTAAGCGTCTTGTAATCTCCGTTACATCTCATGAAGATTGTCTTTTCTTAGCATAAGCAAGCAATATAATCTTTTGTGATGTTAGTTTTCGCTCCAAGTTTCCAGATAAAATTAGTAGCGTGTGACATTTTCCTCCGTACTTAGCATATTTGAAGTAATGAGAGCGGAAAATCATAAGCGGACACGTAATTTAATACTAAAAAGAGGTCAAATGTGACAAAAAACTAAATAATTTTGCTGTAAAATGCGTGGTTTCTTTAAGAAATAATTTGTTAATTTTATAGATGAAATACAGCATTAAGTTGAAGTTATAGACGCGCTTGAGTGACTCCATGTACATGTTATAACTTTTAATTTTTCTGCACGGCTACTTCTACTGACAGAAACCATCAGATTTATATAGTTTTGTTATCAGGAAAATGGTTTTAATAACGGATAGTTGTCAGAGAAACGGACTTTGACGCGCTCGAGTAACTCTATTATTTTTTTTTAACAGTGTTTAAGTCCCGTAAGACGTTTTTTTACGGTTTTAGTTATAAAACTTTTAATCTAAAGTTTTTTTTTCTTCAAACTGTCTAGAAAACTAGCATTTTCCATATTTCTGGCATTATTTTGACAGAAATGAGCTCGTTTTTACGTAATAACCATAGTTTAATTACACAGCGAATAGAATAGCTGTTTGCTATTTATTTTGTAGGTTGGTACTATTGTTTGAAATCCAGTGTGTTTAAGCAATTTGTCAGTGCCTAATGTTATAACAAACCCTTTGTCTTTTATGCATTTGACTGTCAAAACAACGAGCAGGGTGCATCAAAATGCAAAGTTAATTGCGGTGCTTATTATGCTTCATTACAATTGTTAGAAGCTCTATTTACAGAGATTTTACCTGGAATATCAACAAATTATGACGGGTTTGTACACAAATGACGTCATAGTTTTGATGATTCTAACCTCAATTTATATTTATTTAATCTGAAGTTGAGAACGATCCGCGCGGTAAAAAAGATTGTTTTTAGGATAAAACTGATATGAAACATAACAATTTTTTTATAATTTTTCTGTATCTACAAATTATGTTAGGCTTATACAATGTATACAATGTTATAGATCAAATATCATTCCAAATGACGTCATTCGGCATGTTTTTCTCGCAGTATGTAGCAGCTTCAAGATTTTTTGATTAACTTTGCCTTGCCGTTCGTATCTGCTGTCATTTTCACTTTAATTAAGCCTTTGGTTGGAAAAGTGCGCCGACTTAACAGGATTTTCCCTTTAAACAACTTTGATGTTTTCCAGGTTTGGGACTAAGTGGAAGTGCTCGAAATAGGAAAAGCGTCCAGTTTTAAACTCTTTTCTCTCTTTATTTTCTCTTTTCGTTGATCGATTTCCTTTCACCTCAACAATTTGTCTTCGCCTGTTTGTTCGTCGTCGATCTCTTTTGAGAATTGGGATCGGAGGAAATTTACATTGAACATTTGCTCTTTGTTATGCAGGTCGCACAAGGTATTGGCTTGGTTGGTTAGACGCTGAAGATTTATCAGACACTCAAGAGAGGGTGCTCATTGAGAGCGGAAAATATACTGACAGATCAATTTAGGAAAAATCATTGCTATTTGGACAATTTTTTAACTTTTTTGGGGGCCCCGGTGGTCAAAGATAGTGCTTTCAAACCGGATCGTCAGACAACCGAACCGAGTCTAACTGTCACTTCAGACAAAAATTTGAGTATTGGTGTACAATTTTTCAACTTTATCTTAACTATCGGGTCGGTCGGTGGTCCCAGTGGCCAAAAAGAGTACTTTACAACTAAATTACACAATCAAAGTAAGTTTGATTCTAACAAATTCTTGTAAATGTTTACATTTTTTAAAATTAAAGTTTTTTTTATCAGATAGAAAGAAGGCTTTCTATCTTTTAACTGTTATATATATAATATATATATATATATATATATATATATATATATATATTTAAAAGTAGATAACTGGTGAAGTGAGTGTTTATTGTAATCATTGCAAGGCATTGCGGCGTCCATATATAAAAGCTCGGCAACAATGCAAAATTTATTTTTTTAGTTTAAAGTTTGTTTTTGAAAAAGCACTAATTTTTGAAATAAAATAACAAAAAAAAAGACTTTTTTTTTTAATTTTTGGTCAAATAAGTCATTATTTTGAGATAAAACGTGCTTTTTGTGTTAAAATTATATTTATTTTTGGCAATTTTTAGTTTTAAAGTGCTGTAAATCTTCTATTCTTTCAATTTTAATTCACTTATCAAGAAGCATTCAATTTATGGGCGTATATAGTAATCATTTGTAGGCATTGTGGCGTCCGTATGTAAATAAACTGAAAAATTAAATTATTATTAAAAAAATAAATCTATTTAAAAGCAAGATTTTAAAAAACATTATTTTTAAAATTGTAAATAAAAAAATTAAATGGTAAAAAGATAAGAAAAAATAACAATAAAATCTCTAAAAAAATGTTATTTAGTAAAAAATATGTATATATATTCTTATTCATTCTATATATATATTATTATTTAACAGTTATAATAATGTTTAACAACATTATAACTGTTAACCGTCGGTTAATAAAATTATATTTGAGTTTATATAAACTGTTAATATCAGAGTTTGTGCTCTTATAACAGTTAATTCAGCTGTTAAAAGTTAAATTCAAAAACGTTATGCTAAATTATAGTACTATTAACAGCTTATTTAATTTTTAACAGTTAATTTAACTGTCAATATTTATTAAATAAATATAATTCAGCTCATAGTTTGTGATCTAGAATAAATTATAAAATATTTAGCAGTTAATCTAGCTGTTAATCAGTTAATTGTAACTTATTTCAACTGACTAAAATTAAACAAAGTATCTACATTTTAAAAACTGTAAAATTAAAAATTAAATTGATTTATAATCTGAAGATTAGGCTTAGGCTGAAGCTTGAATTCAAACCTAAATTACTTTAAAGTAACTGATTGAGCTGAATTAGGCTAATAATTATTGGTTAATTACTTTGGGAGTTATTTTAACCACAAAATAGTGAGTTAAGCCTATTAGATAAGACTAGACCAAAATTAAGTTTAAAACTCTAATACAAACTTTTAAATGTAAATAGTCTAATATAGATTAGGCTTTTTA
Source organism: Lagria hirta (assembly GCA_947359425.1). Lineage (NCBI taxonomy): Eukaryota > Metazoa > Arthropoda > Insecta > Coleoptera > Tenebrionidae > Lagria > Lagria hirta. The sequence continues at coordinate 3,309,973 of OX375795.1, read as the reverse complement.
TAAAACAAGTCTAGTTTAGCCTAATCTAAGCTATAATTTAGTCTCATAAACTAATTTTTTGTAAAATTTTTGGCGCAAATTGAGTCTATTAGATGAGACTAGACCAAATTTGAGTTCAAAAGAAATATAAATATAGCCTAATATAGATTAGGCTTTTGATAAAATAGCCAAATTTAGTTTAGCCTAGCCTAAGCTATAATTAATTCTCATAGCTTAATTTTTTGAGAAATTTTTCAAGCAAATAATGTCTTTTAGATAAAACTATATCAAAATCAAGTTTAAAACAAAGATAAAGACAGCCTAATATCGTTTAGGCTTTTTACAAAACAAGTCAAGTCTAGTTTAGCCTAAAGCTAAACTAAGATATAATTTATTATCAAAGCCTAAATTGTCGTAAAATTTTTTGAGCAAATTGAGTCTATTAAATGAGACTAGACTTAAATTTAGTTTAAAAATAACATCTAGATAGCCTAATATATATTAGGCTTTTATAAAACTAGTCAAGTCCAGTTTAGCCTAATCTAAGCTATAATTAATTCTCATAACTTAATTTTTTAAAAAAAGGGTTAGGCAAATTGAGTATATTAAATAAAACTATATGAAAATTAAGTTTAAAAGAAACATGACTATAGCCTAATATAGATTAGGCGTTAAATAAAATTGTCAAATTTAGTTAGGCTAACCTAAGCTGTAATTAATTCTCATAGCCTAATTTTTCGAAAAATTTTTCAAGGAAATAATGTCTTTTAGATAAAACTATTTCAAAATCAAGTTTAAAACAAACATAAAGACAGCCTAATATCGATTAGGCTTTTTACAAAACAAGTCAAGTCTAGTTTAGCCTAAAGCTAAACTCAGCTAAAATTTATTATCAAAGCCTAAATTGTCGTAAAATTTTTTGAGCAAATTGAGTCTATTAAATGAGACTAGACTTAAATTTAGTTTAAAAATAACATCTAGATAGCCTAATATATATTTAGGCTTTTATAAAACTAGTCAAGTCCAGTTTAGCCTAATCTAAGCTATAGTTAAGTTACATAACCTAAAGTTTCGCAAAAATTTCCAATCAAATTAAGTCTATTAGATGAGACTAGACCAAATTTGAGTTCAAAAGGAATATAAATATAGCCTAATATAGATTAGGCTTTTAATAAAATAGCCAAATTTAGTTTAGCCTAACCTAAGCTATAATTAATTCTCATACCTTAAGTTTTTGAAAAATTTTTCAAGCAAATAATGTCTTTTAGATAAAACTATATCAAAATCAAGTTTAAAACAAACATGAAAATAGTCTAATATAGATTAAGCTTTTTATTAAACAAGTCTAGTCTAGTTTAGCCTAATCTAAGCTATAATTTAATCTCTAAAATTTGGCTTAAAAAACATGTAGATAGCCTAATATACATTAAGTTTTTTTATAAAACAGTCAAATTTAGTTTGAGCCTAATCTAAGCTATAATTAATTCTCAGTGCCTAATTAAAAAAAAGAAATTCAAGCAAATAGTGTCTATTAGATCAAAAAAAAGGCTTTCTATTTTTTAACTATTATATGTATATATATCAGTTATTATTTAACAGTTATAATAATGTTTAACAACATTATAACTGTTAACCGTCGGTTAAAAAAATACCATTTAAGTTTATATAAACTGTTAATATTATTTATTCACCTGTTAAAAGTTAAATTTCAAAACGGTTTGTTAAATTATCGTATTATTAACTGTTTATTTAATCTTTTAAACAGTTAATTTAACTGCCAATAAATATTAATTAAATATAATTCAACCGCTAAGTATAAAATATTTAGCAGTTAATCTAGCTGTTAATCAGTTAATAATTGTAACTTATTTCCACTGATTAGAATCTACATCTTAAAAGCTGTAAAATTAAAAATAAAATTAATTTATAATCTAAAGATTAGGCTTAGGCTGAAGCTTGAATTCAAACCTAAACTACTTTATACCAAAACCTACAATACTTTACACTGTCTTGTTGATATTTACAATTTATATAACTAACAAATTAGTTGGTTTATTTTGTTTATTATTGTTGATAACCGTTATAAATTTGTTATACTAGATATATACCAAACTAGGGGTTTGGTTATTAATGTGGATTTCAATTGGCAGTTATTTAATCAATTTTTTATTGACATACACCAGCTTTATATATATATATGGTCAATGTGACGTCCTGCAATGTTGCCAGTTTTGTTAACACAATGTCTCATTGATATTTACAAGTTATATAACTAAAAAATTTGTTAGTCTAATGTGTTCATCAATTTTGATGACGATTATACAATTATTGAAATGGATGTGGGTCACTTAGCATATTATACACTATATTTGATTGATATACACCAGTGATATATATATTAGCCAATCTGGCGTCCAGCAGTGTTGCCAGTTTCGTTAATACACTCTCTTGTTGATATTTACAAGTTATATGACTAAAAGATTTGTTAGTCTAATGTGTTTATTAATTTTGATAACAGTTATACAATGAGTGAGTCATTAATGTGGGATTGATCATTAATGTAGACTAGAGAACTTAATAAGATTTTGTGCAATTATTAAAAACATAAATTCAAAATTTTTTCTAAGTTAATTTATTAAAATATTATTAAATTATGCTTGACAATTTTGTAAAAAGCAACTGATCCTTGCAAAAAGGCTAAGCTCTCTATGATTGTTGCGACACTGTCACAGCTCGTCAGCTACCCTTATTCCTCCAATTAGTGTAATTTCAGTCATGTACGAAGCAATTTCTGTTATAAGGCTGATTTTATTTAATTATATCATAAATAATTAATGAAAAACAAGGTGGGTTTTGCAAAAACCGCATCTCTACAAATCCTAATGAAACAAATCCCAAAATCAGTGAAAAGAGATAAATAGCTTTGGCTTGTTGCCCTTTTTACCGAAGAAAGATAGTGAGTGAGCTTTTCCTGAGCCAATTTGATCAACCCTGAAACGGTGTTTTCACCCCGGTGTTTTTTTCCGACATGGGGAGTGCTTTTTCATGTTGGAATGCGGCGGATTTGCCTAGTCTTATTATGATTACTTACTCAAACTGTTATTTTCTACACTTTACACACATTTTTAGCACAAATACAAAGCGATTTATTAAGGCTGTAAAGTTTAAAGTTTTGTATAGCAAATTATTACTGTTCTTGCAAGATAACATCAGAGGTGGGATTTCCAATAATGCGGTTAATACTAGAGTGTAAGACTATTTACAAGAACTGTTTATTCTAAATATATCAAATTAATCTCCAAAAACTAGATAAAAATTTTAGAAAAAATTAGGCTATAAGACTAAAAGCTTATAGCTTAGATTAGGCTAAATTAGACTTGACAGTTTAATAAAAAACATAATCTAGGTATATTAGGCTTTATGTTTTTAAACTTAATTTTGGTCTAAATAAACTCAATTTGCTTAAAATTTTTTACGAAAAATAAGACAATGAGAATAAATTATAGCTTAGATTAGGCTAAATCAAGCTTGACTAGTTTTATAAAAGCCTAATCTTGATTAAACTATCTTTATGTTGATTTTAAATTTAATTTTAGACTTCTCATCTTATAGACTTAATTTGCACAAAAAATTTTTCGAAAAATTAGGTTATGAGACTAATTTATAGCTTAGATTAGGCTAAACTAAGCTTGAGTAGTTTTATAAGAAACCTAATCTACATTAGGCTATCTTCATGTTTCTTTTAAATTTAATTTTGGTCAAACTACTCTCTATTTTCTCAAAAAAATTTACAAAAAATTAGGTTATGTGACCAAATTACAGCTTAGATTGGCCTAAACAAGACTTGACTTGTGTTATAAGAAGCCTAATCTATATTAGGCTATCTTTATGTTTCTTTTAAACATAACTTTGATATAATTTTATCTAATAGACTTAATTTGCTTGAAGATTTTTTTCGAAAAATTAGGTTATAGCTTAGTTTAGCTAAATTGAGCTAAACGAAATTTGACTAGTTTTATAAAAAACCTAATCTACATTAGGCTATTTTCATATTCCTATTAAACTTAATTTTGATTTAGTCTCAACCAATAGACTCTATTTGCTTCAAAATTTTTTTGAAAAATTAGGCTATGAGAATTAATTATAGCTTAAGTTAGACTAAACTAAATTTGACTATTTTATAGAAAGCTTAATATGTATTAGGCTATCTTTATGTTTCTTTTAAACTTAAATTTGATCTAGTCTCATCCAATAGACTCAATGTGCGCAAAAATTTTTACGAAAAATTAGGTTATAAGACTAAACTATAGCTCAGATTAGGCTAAACAAAACTTGATTAGTTTTATAAAAAGCCTAATCTTTATTAGACTATCTTGATGTTATTTTTAAATTTAAGTTTGGTTTAATCTCATGTAATAGACTCAATTTGCTCAAAAAACTTTACAAAAAATTAGATTATAAGACTAAATTATAGCTTAGATTAGGCTTAACTAAACTTCACTAATTTTATAAAAAGCCTAGTTTATATTAGACAATGTACATGTTTTTTTAAAACTAAATTTAAGTCTAGTCTTATCAAATAGACTCAATTTGCTTCAAAACTTTTAAGAAAAATTAGGTTATGAGACTAAATTATAGCTTGGAATGGGCTAAACTGGACTTTATTTGTTTATTAAAAAGCCTAATATATATTAGGCTATCTTTATATTTCTTTTAAATTGAATTTTGATATAATTTTATCTAATATACTCAATTTGCGTAACTCTTTTTTTGATAAATTAGGCTATGAGATTAAATTATAGCTTAGATTAGGCTAAACTAGACTTGGCTAGTTTTATAAAAGCCTAAAATATATTAGGCTATCTAGATGTTGTTTTTAAACTAAATTTAAGTCTAGTCTCATTTAATAGACTCCATTTGATAAAAAAAATTTACGACAATTTAGGCATTGATAATAAATTATAGCTAAAATTAGGCTAAACTAGACTTGACTTGTTTTATAAAAAGCCTAATCGATATTAGGCTGTCTTTATCTTTGTTTTAAACTTAATTTTGATATAGTTTTATCTAAAAGACATTATTTGCTTAAAAAATTTCTTAAAAAATTAGGCTATGAGAATTAATTATAGCTTAGGTTAGCCTAACTAAATTTGACTATTTTATTAAAAGCCTTATCTATATTAGGCTATATTCATGTTTCTTTTAGCTTTAGTTTTTTAGTTTTTAAACCCGATTTTGGTCTTGTCTCATCTAATAAGACACAATTTGCGCAAAAAACTTTACGATAAATTAGGTTATGAGACTAACTTATAGCTTAGATTAGGCCAAACTAGACTTGACTAGTTTTATATAAACCTTAATCTATATTAGGTTATCAACATGTTTTTTAAGCCAAATTTTAGAGACTAAACTATAGCTTAGATTAGGCTAAACTAGACTTGACTTGTTTTATAAAAAGCCTAATCTATATTAGGCTATCTTTTTGTTTTTTTTAAGCTCGATTTTGGTCTAGTCTCATCTAATAGACTTAAAAAAAATTATACAAAACATTAGGTTATGAGACTAAATTATAGTTTAGATAGTGTGTCAACAAAACTGGCAACATTGCAGGACGCCACATTGACTATATATAAAGCTGGTGTATGTCAATAAAAAATGGTGAATAATTGGTTAAAAAAGTGCCAATTTAAGTCTACATTAATGACCAAACCCTCATCTAGTCTAACTGTATAATTGTTATCAACATTAATAAACAATAGACTAACAAATTGGTTAGTTATATAAATTGTAATTATCAACAAGACAGTGTATTAACAAAACTGGCAACACTGCTGGACGCCAGATTGGCTAATATATATCATATATATATATATTAGCCAATATATATCATAAAAATATATATATATATAATTGTCATCAAAATGGATAAACACATTATACTGACAAATCTGTTACTCATATAACTTGTAAATATCAACAACAGAGTGTGTTAACAAAACTGGCCACATTGACTAACATACAGATACCGCGTACGCAGTGTATCTACGAAACTGGCAACACTGCTGGACGCCGGATTGATGCCTGATGTATATTATTAAATATCGTGTATATATGTAAAATGTCTGCTAATTGCCGTTTTTTTTTTCAGGGGAGCATCCAGCCGCAATGCAACATGGCGGCCAACTGCGACTGGAATACCCCTTTTCGGCGTGTCTTCTCAGTGTCTTAGTGGCCGTCGCCGGTCCCTAAACAAAATAAAAAAGTGACATTTTGATAAATAATAAAAAGTGTACTGTACAAATGTGTAAATAATGAGTGATTAAAAATCAAATACTGGCTCATTAATGAGCCATTTGAAGTGCTTTAAAGCTCGATTTGTAGCTCGATTTGTGGGAACCATTTTGTGAAAGTGGAACAATATGGATTGTTGTACATAATGACGCTGTAATCACCACTTCATAAATACATGCATTCTCCTATCAATAGATTAATATTTATTGTTTTGTTGTTGTTTATCCGCAAAAAGTGAATTTGTTGGAAAAAATCACATTTTATGGTGAAGAGTGTTTTTTGAAAATTGGCGCCATAGTTGTCGATGCCGATGAGTTTGTGTAAACGGATCATAATTATTAATTGCTTCAAATGTCAAAATAATTACTATTATAACAGTACAAGTGCTTTTAATTTAATCTCAATAATGTGTTAAACTATCGATTCATTAAGGTGAAAGTGAGGTTAGATTTAGATGTCAAATTTATAACTGTCATTTTAATTTGATGTTAAAGGTACGTTCACTATTCAAAGTTAAACATTAATGGCAAGCTTTAATGCTAATTTTTAAAAAACACTCAAAAATCAATTTTGTATATATTATATATATAAATAAACAACACCTAGGCCATATCTATAGTTGATTTATGATTAAAACATTTATATATTGCGACTCTGTCAGTCGAATTGTTATTTTTTTAAAAGAAAATCTAATCATTGGTGGTAGTAATTCCAAGCGTTGATAGTCCACTTATTTATGTCTTGTATTTCCCAAATTCTGGTCTTATTTTGGGGCGATTGATGACGAAAGAGGATTTGATGTTTCTTAAAAATGTTGTTAAAAATAATGTAAAATGAAAGGGCATCTCAATAAAATTACTCAAAAAACTGTTTGCTTTCATTAAACCCAAAATAGATGATAGCGCCCTTTGTGTCGCGACGTCTCAAATTTACGATCTCACTTGAACGCGACTTTATTTCTTATTTTTCTACACAGGTTTGTATTGTATTGACAAATATTTCAATCCGGTTTTATCTTACTGATAGATAAAGGCTTTTTCCGGAGGAAATATTGAGATAAATTGGCAAATACCACTTAGAGTTTGACATTTTTAGGTTATTTATAGCTTTCAAAATAATTAAACGTTCTTATTTTGTTCTAAAAAACAAAAATAATGCTTATTTTTTAACTGAACACTACTTAGAGTCGATGCTACTACAACAGCTTACATGCACCACTTTAGTTTATCTGCAAAAGCGAGCGACATCTATTAGAAGCTACCTTACATCAGAGGTTTCTACATGTGTTAATAGATGGCACTTGTGAGATAAAAAGTGTTTCGCTGATTGGACAACCAAGCTATCACGTTAGCGCATTTTGCCTCAAACGTATATCAATGATATGCAATGTAATCTGAAAGCAAAAGTTGCAACGGCTTTAAAAAAAGAGTTGGGAAGATTTGCTAAACCAAAAAACACTAAACTCTCCAGAAAGAAAAAGGACATTCTATTTAGTGACTTTTCTCTAAAAAGTTTTTAATAAAAAAATTGCTTTAAAAATCTTTCCGACAAGTTCTAAAAAATTATTAATTTTTATTTTGCATTTTCTTCATTGTAAATCGCTTTTCTTTTTTTTTATTTATTCTTTTTTTTTTCTAGTTTTTGGTTTACATCTAACTCTATCTATTAGTTCTACTTTTTTAAATTTTTTATAGATTAACACAAAAACTAGTTTCCTATAGTAGAATTAGTCATTTCTCAAAAACTATAAAGAATATTAAAATGCAGTTTTTTGTGTTTGTTTTCTATTATTTTCTTTAAAATACACTAAAAATCAATATTTTGAGACTATAAAACAATCAACTTTTTTCCAAAAAATTGTCAAAAAACGCCGTTTTTTGTTATTTCTTGTTACTTCTATTGTTTAAGAATGGTAACAATTGATTTAAACCGGATAGGAGATTAATACAAAAACTAGTTTTTTATAGTAGAATTAGTCATTTGTCAAAAACTATAAGGAATATCAAGATGCAGTTTTTTCTGTTTGTTTTCTATTAGTTTTTTTAAAATACACTAAAAATCAATATTTTGAGAATTTAAAAAATTGACTTTTTTCCAAAAAATTGTCAAAAAGCGACGTTTTTTTCTTATTTCTTCTTACTTTTATTGCTTAAGAATGATAACAATTGATTTAAAACCGATAGAAGAACTTGAAGATTATTACAAAAACTAGTTTTTTTATAGTAGAATTTGACATTTTTCAAAAGCTATAGGGAATATCAAAATGCAGCTTTCTCTGTTTGTTTTCTATTAGTTTTTTTAAAATACACTAAAAATCATTATTTTGAAATTTAAAAAAAAATCGTTTTTTTTTCAAAAAATTGTCAAAAAACGCCGTTTTTTTTGTTATTTCTTCTTACATCTATTGTTTAAGAAGGGTAGCAATTGATTTAAAACCGATAGGAAATTAACACAAAAACTAGTTTATTATAGTAGAATTAGTCATTTCCCAAAAACTATAAGGAATATTAAAATACAGTTTTTTGTGTTGGTTTTTTATTATTTTCTTTAAAATACACTAAATATCAATATTTTGAGAATTTAGAAAAATCAACTTTATTCAAAAAAACTGTCAAAAAACGCCGTTTTTTGTTATTTTTTCTTATTTCTATTGTTTAAGAATTTAAAACCGATAGGAGAACTTGGAGATTAATACAAAAACTAGTTTTTTATAGTAGAATTTGTCATTTCTCAAAAACTATGAAGAATATTAAAATGCAGTTTTTTGTGTTTGTTTTCTATTATTTTCTATAAAATACACTAAAAATCAACATCTTGAGACTTTAAAAAAATCGACTTTTTCTAAAAAATTGTTAAAAAACGCTGTTTTTTTGTTATTTATCCGTACTTCTATTGTTTAAGAATGGTAGCAATTGTTTTAAAACCGATAGGAGAACTTGAAGATTAATACAAAAACTAGTTTTTTATAGTAGAATTTGTCATTTCTCAAAAACTATAAGAAATACCAAGATGCAGTTTTCTCTGATTGTTTTCTATTAGTTTCTTTAAAATACACTAAAAATCAATATTTTGAGACTTTAAGAAAATCGACTTTTTTCCAAAAAATTGTTAAAAAGCGCCGCTTTTTGTTAATTTTTCTCATTTCTATTGTTTAAGAATGGTAACAACTGATTGAAAACAGATAGGAGAACTTGGAGATTAATACAAAAACTAGTTTTTTATAGTAGAATTTGTCATTTCTCAAAAACTATAAGAAATACCAAGATGCAGTTTTCTCTGATTGTTTTCTATTAGTTTCTTTAAAATACACTAAAAATCAATATTTTGAGACTTTAAGAAAATCGACTTTTTTCCAAAAAATTGTTAAAAAGCGCCGCTTTTTGTTAATTTTTCTCATTTCTATTGTTTAAGAATGGTAACAACTGATTGAAAACAGATAGGAGAACTTGGAGATTAATACAAAAACTAGTTTTTCATAGTAGAATTTGTCATTTCTCAAAAACTATAAAGAATATTAAGCAGTTTTTTGTGTTTGTTTTCTATTAGTTTTTTTAAAATACACTAAAAATCAATATTTTGAGTATTTAGAAAAATCAACTTTATTCCCAAAAATTGTCAAAAAACGCTGTTTTTTTGTTATTTCTTCTTATTTTCATTGTTTAAGAATGATAACAATTGATTTAAAACCGATAGGAGAACTTGGAAATTAATACAAGAACTAGTTTTTTATAGTAGAATTTGTCACTTTTCAAAAACTATAAGGTATATCAAGATGCATTTTTCTCTGTTTGTTTTCTATTAGTTTCTTAAAAATACACTATAAATCAATATTTTGAAACTTTAAGAAAATCGACATTTTTCCAAAAAATTGTCAGAAAACGCCGTTTTTTTGTTATTTTTTCTTATTTTATTGTTTAAGAATTTAAAACCGATAGGAGAACTTAAAGATTAATACAAAAACTAGTTTTTTATAGTAGCATTAGTCATTTCTCAAAAACTATAAGGAATATCAAAATGCAGTTTTCTCTGTTTGTTTTCTATTAGTTTCTTTAGAACACACTAAAAATCAATATTTTGAGACTATAAAAAAATCAACTTTTTTTCAAAAAATTGTCAAAAAACGCCGTTATCTTGTTATTTTTTCTTATTTCTATTGTTTAAGAATGGTAACAATTGTTTTAAAACCGATAGGAGAACTTGAAGATTAATACAAAAACTAGTTTTTTTATAGTAGAATTAGTCATTTCTCAAAAACTACAAGGAATACCAAGATGCAGTTTTCTTTGTTTTTTTTCTATTAGTTTCTTTAAAATACACTGAAAATCAATATTTTGAGACTTTAAAAATATCAACTTTTTTTCAAAAAATTACCAAAAAACGCCGTTATTTTGTTATTTTTTCTTATTTCTATTGTTTAAGATTGTTAACAATTGTTTTAAAACCGATAGGAGAACTTGAAGATTAATACAAAAACTAGTTTTTTATAGTAGAATTTATCATTTCTTACAAACTATAAGGAATATCAAGATGCAGTTTTCTCTGTTGGTTTTCTATTAGTTTTTTTAAAATACACAAAAAATCTATGTTTTGAGAATTAAAAAAAATTGACTTTTTTCCGAAAAACTGTCAAAAAACGCCGTTATTTTGTTATTTCTTGTTATTTCTATTGTTTAAGAATAGAAACAATTGATTTAAAACCGATAGGAGAACTTGAAGATTATTACAAAAACTAGTTTTTTATAGTAGAATCAGTCATTCCTCAAAAACTATAAGGAATATTAAAATACAGTTTTTTGTGTTGGTTTTCTATTATTTTTTTTAAAATACACTAAAAATCAATATTTTGAGAATTCAGAAAAATTAACTTTATTTCAAAAACTGGTCAAAAAACGCTGTTTTTTGTTATTTCTTCTTATTTCCATTGTTTAAGAATGATAATTGATTTAAAACCGATAGGAGAACTTGGAGATTAATACAAAAACTAGTTTTTTATAGTAGAATTAGTCATTTCTCAAAAACTACAAGGAATACCAAGATGCAAATTTCTCTGTTTGTTTTCTATTAGTTTTTTTTAAAATACACAAAAATCAATATTTTGAGAATTTAAAAAAATCAAATTTATTCAAGAAAATGGTCAAAAAACGCTGTTTTTTTGTTATTTTTTCTTATTTCCATTGTTTAAGAATGATAACATTTGATTTAAAACCGATAGGAGAACTTGGAGATTAACACAAAAACTAGTTTTTTATAGTAGAATTAGTCATTTCTCAAAAACTACAAGGAATACCAAGATGCAGTTTTCTTTGTTTTTTTTCTATTAGTTTCTTTAAAATACACTGAAAATCAATATTTTGAGACTTTAAAAAAATCAAATTTATTCAAGAAAATGGTCAAAAAACGCGGTTTTTTTGTTATTTTTTCTTATTTCCATTGTTTAAGAATTTAAAACCGATAGGATAACTTAAAGATTAATACAAAAACTAGTTTTTTATAGTAGAATTTATCAATCCTTAAAAACTATAAGGAATATCAAGATGCAGTTTCCTCTGTTGGTTTTCTATTAGTTTCTTTAAAATACACAAAAAATCTATGTTTTGAGAATTAAAAAAAATTGACTTTTTTCCGAAAAACTGTCAAAAAATGCCGTTATTTTGTTATCTCTTGTTACTTCTATTGTTTAAGAATAGTAACAGTTGATTTAAAACCGATAGAACTTGAAGATTACTACAAAAACTAGTTTTTCAAGTCATTTCTCAAAAACTATAAAGAATATTAAAATGCAGTTTTTTGTGTTTGTTTTCTATTAGTTTTTTTTTTTATACACTAAAAATCAATATTTTGAGTATTTAGAAAAACCAACTTTATTCAAAAAAATTGTCAAAAAACGCGGTTTTTTTGTTATTTCTTCTTATTTACTTTGTTTAAGAATGATAATTGAATAATACAAAAACTAGTTTTTTATAGTAGAATTTGTCATTTCCCAAAAAGTATAAAGAATATTAAAATGCAGTTTTTTGTGTTTGCTTTCTATTAGTTTTTTAGTAAGTTAAAACACAACACGCAAAATAAAAATATTAATAAATAGCTTTTTTGTTAAAAAACTGTCAAAAATTTTCAATTGTTTCAATCATTTTGACAGAATTTATGTTAAACTACCTATCATAAGGGTAGTTAAAAAGTAATTTTTAAATTTTTTATTAATTATGGTATTGGTAAGGGTACAGCTTCTTCATAAAGATTTTTAACCAACGGCTCCGTCGGCAGCGACTCATAAACCCCATCCCCCGACTTAAACCCCACCATAAACGTATACTCACTGTCATTACCCCTATAAACAAAAACAGTCCTATCAGTCTCATAAATCTTGTAATCAGCGGCTAAGCCCCTTCCCGGGGAGACGTAAACCTCGTAGAAAAAGGGTCCGACATAATAGGGCACATACGGCTCCCTCCAATACATCACAAACGTTCCGTCCGTCTGCGACGTCAAATGCACCCCATAGGGCTGCAGAAAATTGGGCACCTTAAAAAAGACCATTTCGCTCGATTTTGAGTTGACAATGTCGGCTGCCACTTTCACCGTGTAGCTCTTCCCGTAGGAAACCCGCAGGAGTTGAGAGAGGTCGGCGGCGGTGGAGGGTGGGACCCCCGCCAGCATTATACTGGCTGAACCCTCCTCGGAGACGGTCATCTAGCCGGGATTTTTAAGGGCGGTTGTAATATCTCTGGCAACATTAACGAAGCATCTCTGCTAAACTTACCAAATACCCCAAGGGCCTCGCAATATTAGGGCACGAAGCGGACCATTTCATTAGTAAGCAGGGTTGTTCGTCTGGAATGAATTCGATACGAAGGTTCTGAGGGGATGATTGTTCGTCGATCAGAGTGCCGATTGTGCGAGTATTTTGAGTCGAATGGGGAGGTTTTTCGGGGGGGTTTATTACGCCCACGGCGAAGGTATATTGAGTGCAGAATGTCAAGTCTTCAATTTCGGCTGAAAGGTTTTTTGTTGTCATTCGAGGCTCTGGAATCAAAAAAACAATTATTTTCTGAATGGAAAACACCAAACTGAACAAAATTTATTCATAGCAAATTATTAATTTTGTTCTTATTGGAACTCTTCACTAAGTCGCAATTCGAGCATTATATTTACTCAAGTGCTTATTATTTCCGTAATATGGTAAAAATAGCGACATCTGTTAGAAGCTTTTTACATTAAGATCAAGAAATCAGGTTTTTGCATGTCGATGCTAAAGTTCACTCTCAATAACAGATTTTAATTATGACAAACATTAGCGTTTTATTTTGACACGCCAAGACTTATACGTAACCAAACGCACCAAGGCACCAATTAAATTATCTGTGAATTGAAAGTTAATTATCACACATTATTAGAAAAATTGCAAAATTTGTTTGAAAAACTTGTGAAAATGTGACTATTTCTTGTGAAAAATAAATAAAGTTTCAGAAATCGTCAGAAAAACTTCAAAAAGTCACTATTTTTTGTGAAAAATTAAGAAAATTTTAAACTTTGTTTGAAAAACGTGGCAATTTCTTGAGAAAAATAAAAGAAATTTGTATATTTGTTGAAAAAACTTACAAAAAGTGACAATTTCTTGTAAAAAACCAAAAAAAAAAATTAAATTTGTCGGAAAAAAGTTTTTAATAAAAGTAAGGAAAATTTTAAAATTTGTTAAAAAAACATGAAAAAAATAGTATTTTTTGTAAGAAATAAATAAAATTTTTAAAATTTATCAAAAAATTAAAAAGAAAAATTATTTCTTGCAAGAAATAAAGAAAGTTTCAGAATTTGTCGAAAAAACTTGATAAAAGTAACTATTTCTTATAAAAAAATTTAAAAAAAATAAAAATTTTTCAAAAAACCGTAACTATTTGTTGTGAAAAGTAAAAAAAAAAAATTAAAACTTGTTTAAAAAACTTGAAAAAAGATAGTATTTTTTGTAAAAAATATAGAAAATTTTTAAATTTACTTAAAAAACTCGACTATTTTTTCTAAAAAGTTGTGAAAATTATAAAATTCGTTAAAAAATCATAAAAAAGTAACTATTTCTTGTAAAAAATTGACAAAATATTAAAATTTGTCAAAAAAAACACAAAATAAATCGGACTAATTTTTGTAGAAAACTTTAAAGTTTGTAAAAAAATGTGACAATTTTTTGTAAAAAGAAAAAAAGATTATACGTAACCAAACGCACCAAGGCACTAATTAAATTATCTGTGAATTGAAAGTTAATTATCACACAGGCAAAATTATTTTGGTATTAATATAATTCAGTATGTGAGATCGATTGAATGCAGGTAAGGGGGATTATAGCATAGATTGCCAGTTTAGCAATGCAATTTTGAGTTCTGTGACAAATTACTTTGGGGACTTATCTATTATAGTCACGATTGTTTCTGATATATTTTTTTTTTCATATAAATGTAGTCTAGCAGTAGGCCTGAAGTGTTTTCTCTCCTATAGTATAACAGCAATTCCGTGACATAAGATTAATGACACTTGATATATAATGTTAAAAGACAGGGTGGCACTGAAGTTGCTGTTGTAATCAACATTTTGTTGAGTTTTCAACCCTGATCTCTAGGAAGATTTTTAAAAGACACAAACGCATTATCTGGACAAAAATTCACCCCTAACTCACAGTTATTTGAATATAATTTTTTTCTAACTTTGGAGTGAACGTCATATAGTTTATAATTTTAACAAATTCATATAATCTTATAGCTTCAACCGCACTAATATTGTGCTATAAGCGAAAATAAGAGCAAAACGTGTCATGTCGCGCATTGTTACCAAAAAACACCCTTAATCGAACGCTATTAGATTGAAAAGCAAACAAAAATACTGGCAGTCTTACTTAAAATTCATTACAGAGAAACAAGAAAACAAAGTTTTTGCCTCGTTACAGTTTGACAAGACAATACAAAGTTCAATTGGGAATTTGCCAACTTGCCGATATCGACGTTGGAAAAGCGTATATTTGTCAATATCAGTGACTTTTTTCTGTGAAAAATAGAAAATTCGCTGGAAAAATTTGAAAAAAGTGACTATTTTTTGTAAAAAAATAGGAAAATTGTAATCTTCGCCGAATAAAGTTGATAAAAGTTAATGAAAAATGATGAAACTTTTAAAATTTTTCAAAAAAATTTTAAAAAAACTGCGAAAATTTTCAAATTTGTCAAAAAAAAATTGAAAAAAGTGACTATTTTTTGTAAGAAATGAAAAAAAATTCTAAATGCGTTAGACAAGCTTAAAAAAAAAACACTATTTCTTGTAAATAATTTAAAAAAAATTAAATTTTTGCCATAGAATTTGGAGAAAAGTGACTATTATTTCTTGCAAAATGTAAAAAACTTAAAAATTTGTTTGAAAAACTTGTAAAAAGTGACTATTTCTTGTAAAGAAATAAGAAAATTTTAAATTTCACTAAAAACTTTAATAAAACCGAATGGAAAATTATGAAAATTTCAAAATTCTACAAAAAAATTTTAAAAAAACTTTGGAAATTTTTGAATTTGTCAAAAAAAACTTAAAAAAGGTGACTATTTCTTGTAAAAAATGAAAAAAAATTCTAAATGCGTTAGACAAGCTTGAAAAAAACCCTATTTCTAATAAACAATTTAAAAAAAATAAATTTTGCCATAGAATTTTAAGAAAAGTGACTATTATTTGTAAAAATGTAAAAAACTTGAAAATTTGTTAGAAAAAGTTAAAAAAAAGGACTATTTCTTGTAAAGAAATAAGAAAATTTTAACTTTCACCAAAAACCTTGATAAAACCGAATGAAAATTTCAGGATTCTTTAAAAAAAACTTTGTAAAAATTTTTAAATTTGTCAAAAATCTTGAAAAAAGTGACTATCTCTTGTAAAGTAATAAGAAAATTGTAAATGTCACAGAAAACCTTGATAAAACCGAATGAAAAAGTATGAAAATTTCAAAATTCTTTAAAAAAAAATTAAAAAAAGCTTTGTGAAAAACTTCAAATTTGTCAAAAAAACTTGAAAAAAGTGACTATTTCTAGTAAAAAATACAAAAAATTCCAAATTTGTTAGACAAACTTGAAAAAAAGACTATTTCTTGTAATTAATTAAGAAAAAAATTATTTTTGGCAAAGAATTTTTAGAAAAGTGACTATTATTTCTTGCAAAATGTAAAAAACTTAAAAATTTGTAAGAAAAACTTGAAAAAACTGACTATTTCTTGTAAAGAAATAAGAAAATTATAAATTTCACCGAAAAACCTCATGAAACCGAATCAAAAATTATGAAAATTTTAAAATTCTTTAGAAAAACTTAGAAAAAGTCTTGTAAAAAATAAAGAAAATTTTAAAATTTGTCAAAAAAACTTGATAAAAGTGACTATTTCTTGTAAACAAAAAAAGAAAATTTTAAAAATTGTTAACAAAACGTGACTGTTTTTTGCGAAAACTAAAGAAAATTTTAAAATTGGTTGTGAAAACTTAAAAAAAGTGACTATTTAATAATTATTATTATAATAGTGCCATTATTGCACCGAGAATAACAAGGAAAAGGCGGAGTTCAGCTAAAGCCACTCAACTCAGCTCAACTTATTTCTTGCAAAAAATAAAAAAAATTAAAAAATTTGTTAGAAAAACATGACCATTTGTTATAAAAAGTAGAGAAAATTATGAAATTTGTCGGAAAAATTTGAAAAAAGTGAATTTTTCTGTAAAAAATAAAGAAATTTTTAAAATTTAACAAAAAAAATTAATAAATTTTTGTAAAAAATTAAAAAAATTCTAAATTTGTCTAAAAATTTTTTTAATAACTGCTTATTTCTTGTAAAAAGTAAAAAAAAATTCAAAAGTTGTTAAAAAATTGTGACTATTTCTTGTAAAATTGAAGAAAATTTTCGAATTCGTTCAAAAAACTAGAAAAAAGTGACTATTTTTTGTGAAAAATAAAGAAAATTCTATAATTTGTTGGAAAAAAAAGACTATTTATTTGTCGCCAAAAGTGAAAGAAATTACAAAGAAAAGAAGAAAGAAAAGTGAAAGAAATTACAAAATTCGGCAAAACAACTTGAAAAAAATTACTACTTTTGTAAAATTTTAAAAAATTGTTAAATTTGTCAAAAACACTTTAAAAATGTGGCTATTTTTTTGTAAAAAATATATAATTTGCTAAAATTTGTTGGAAATACGTGACTATTTTTTGTAAAAAGTAAAGAAATTTTAAAAATTTGTCTGAAAAACTTGAAAAAATTACTATTCTTTGTGAAAAATATAGAAAGTTTTAGAATTTGTTTGAAAATCTTAAAAAAAGCTACTATTTCTTGTGAAAATAAGAAAATTTTTTAAATTTCTTTGAGAAACGAGACTATTTCTTGTAAAAAGTAGAGAAAATTTTAAAATTTGTCAAAAAAACTTAAAAAAGTGGCTATTTTTTGTAAAAAATTTAGAAAAAGATAAAATTTGTAGAGAAAAAGAAATGTAAAGAAAACTTTAAAATTCGTTTAAAAAACTTTAAAAAAGTGACTATTGTAAAAAATAAAGAAAATTTAAACATTGTCAAAAAAACTTTTAAAAAGTCACTATTTCTTGTAAAAATACAAAAAATTAAAAATTTTTTTGAAAAACTAGACTATTTCTTGTAAAAAGTAAAGAAAATTTTGAAATTCGTTGAAAAAACTTATAATAAGTAGTTATTTTTTGTAAAAAATTTAGAAAATAATAAAAATTGTCAAAAAAACGTAACTAATTTTTGTAAAATGTAAAGAAAACTTTAAAATTCGACTAAATAACAATAAAAAAATGATTATTTCTTGTAAAAAATAAAAAAAAATTTAAAAATTGTTAAAAAACATAAAAAATTTACTATTTCTTGTAAAAAACAACAAAAATTTTGAATTTTTTTAGAAAAATGTGACAATTTCTTGCGAAAAGTAAGGAAAATTGCAAAATTTGTTTGAAAAACTTGTGAAAATGTGACTATTTCTTGTGAAAAATAAATAAAGTTTCAGAAATCGTCAGAAAAACTTCAAAAAGTCACTATTTCTTGTGAAAAATTAAGAAAATTTTAAACTTTGTTTGAAAAACGTGGCAATTTCTTAAGAAAAATAAAAAAAATTTGTATATTTGTTGAAAAAACTTAGAAAAAGTGACAATTTCTTGTAAAAAACAAAAAAAAATTAAATTGGTCGGAAAAACGTGACAAGTTTTTAATAAAAGTAAGGAAAATTTTAAAATTTGTTAAAAAAACATGAAAAAAATAGTTGTTTTTTGTAAGAAATAAATAAAATTTTCCAAATTTGTCAAAAAATTAAAAAGAAAAATTATTTCTTGCAAGAAATAAAGAAAGTTTCAGTATTTGTAGAAAAACGTGACTATTTCTTGGAAAAAGTGAAAACTCTTCTAAAATTTGTCGAAAAAACTTGATAAAAGTAACTATTTCTTATAAAAAAATTTAAAAAAAATAAAAATTTTTTAGAAAAGCGTAACTATTTGTTGTGAAAAGTAAAAAAAAATTAAAACTTGTTTAAAACTTGAAAAAAGATAGTATTTTCTGTAAAAAATATAGAAAATTTTTAAATTTATTTAAAAAACTCGACTATTTTTTGTAAAAAGTAGTGAAAATTATAAAATTTGTTGGAAAAACCTAAAAAAGTAACTATTTCTTGTAAAAAATTAACAAAATATTAAAATTTGTCAAAAAAAACACAAATTAAATTTGACTATTTTTTGTAGAAAATTTATAAATTTGTAACAAAAATGTGACTATTTTTTGTAAAAAGAAAAAAAAATTAGAATTGATCAGAAAAACTAAAAAAGTGACTATTTCTTGTAAAAAATTAGACAAATTTTAAAATTTGTTGAAAAAATGTGACTATTTTTTGTAAAAAGTAAAAAAACTTCTAAAATTTGTCGGAAAAACTTAAAAAAACTAACTATCTCTTGTTAAAAATTGAAAAAATTTTAAAATTCGTCAGAAAAACTTAGCTATTTCTTGTAAAAAAAGAAAAAAACATTAAAATTTGCCAAAAAAACTTAAAAAGAAGGGCGTTTAAATGTAAAAAATTTAAAAATTTGTGGGAAAAACATGACGTTTCTTGTAAAAACAAAAGAAAATTGGAAAATTTGTCGGAAAAACTTGGAAAAGTTGCTATTTTTTGTGATGCTATACGATATAATGTGAATTTTAGGTCGTACGTTTTGCGTTTTATTGAGCATCATCAGGAGGAAGAAGTGGGAAACATCAAAATACCTTTTAGAGCTTCATCTAAAGTCGCACCGTAATAAACTCCATAAGTCCAGTCTAGATTATATTCCCTCGCCGGCTTCCCCCAGGACAGCTCCACAACATTCCCCAACTTTGGCAGGACTTTGATGCTGGTGATTTCCATATCGAAATTCGCATCCTTGACCTCTTCCTGGGAGAAGGCTGGAGTGGCCGATTCCGTCGTGTTTTCCGGTGATTGCCCATAAAAGCTCTTAATGATTTTGTCACAAGAAAAATTTATTCCCTCAGGAAAAGCACCCTTACCCGCAGGACCACCACGAGGAGCACTAGAGAGCTTTGCATGCTGCCGAATGCCAAAAAGTGAAATAGGAAAAAATCCCAAAACGGACGTGGACTTTTTTCAATGTCACAGAAAATCACGCCGATGGTGTCCACATCATGATGACCTTAGCGGCCTTTTGTGTCCAGCAATAATAATGGGCAAAAATGCGGAAATGCATACTCGGATAAACACCCAACAACCAATTAAAATCATCATTAAATCGGCAATTTCAAGTGCATCGCTTTTCATTTGTTCACAGATTTAAACAAAATTTTCAAATTTATTAGATGAAAACGTCAATTTTCTATTTTCAAAAATTTTAGAAAAACAAATTATATTATTCTAGTATTTTTTTCCGCTTTGCAATTATATTCTTTGATAATCAGATTCATCACTCAAAAATATTTTTACAATAAGATGACAATCAGAAACAATTGAAGAACGCTGAGTTGCGCAGTTATTGGAAAAACATAATAAAAGTGACTTTTTCTTGCAAAAAATCAAGAAAATTTGTTGAAAAACGTAATAATATCTTGAGAAAAGTAAAAAGAAATTTAAAAAAACTTAGAAAAACTGACTATTTCTTGTAAAAAATTTAGAAAATGATAAAATTTGCTAAAAAAACTAACTGTTTTTTGTAAAATATAAAGAAAAGTTCAGAATTTGCCTGAAAAACGTAAAAACGGTGACTATTTCTTGTGAAAAACAAAGATAATTTAAAAGTTTGTCAAAAAAACATGAAAAATTTGGCTATTTTTTGTAAAAAATAAATAAAATTTATCCAAAAGTGGCTATTTCTTGTGAAAAAATAATAAAATCTGTTAAAAAAACCTATCTGTTTCTTGTAAAATGTAAAGAAAATTTCAGAATTTGCCTGAAAAAGTTGAAAACAGTGACTATTTCTTGTAAAAAATAAAGAAAGATCAAAAATTTTTTAGAAAACGTTACAATTTCATAAGGAAAGTAAAGAAAATAGCAACATTTGTTGAAAAAAATTGTAAAAAAATGAGTATTTATTGTGAAAAATAAAGATAATTTTAAAATTTGTCAAAAAGCATTTAAAAAAGTAGCTATTTTTTGTAAAAAATTTAGAAAATGACAAAATTTGTTAAAAAAACCTAACTGTTTCTTGTGAAATATAAAGAAAATTTTAGAATTTCCTTAAAAAACTAGAAAACAGTGACTATTTCTTGTAGAAAATAGAGAAAATTTATAAAATTTGTCAAAAAAAAACATAAAAAAATTGTCTATTTTTTGTAAAAAATAAATAAATTTCCAAAATTTTTCAAAAAGTTTTTAAAAAAGTGGCTAGCTCTTGTGAAAAATTTAGAAAATTATAAAATTTGTTAAAAAAACCTAACTAATTTTTGTAAAATATAAAGAAAACTTTAGAATTTGCTTGAAAAACATATAAACAGTAACTTTTTCTTGTGAAAAAAAAAATTTTTAAAAATTTGTTAGAAAACGTAACATTTTCATAAGAAAAGTAGCAACATTTGTTGAAAAAACTTGTAAAAAATTGGCTATTTATTGTGAAAAATAAAGCTAATTTTAAAATTTGTCAAAAAGTGACTTGTGCAAACCTCTGTTGTAAAGCATGAATAAAGTTCTATTCTATTCTATTCTATTCTAAAAAAACATGAAAGAATTGGCTATTTTTTGTAAAAAATGAATAAAATTTCAAAATTTGTCAAAACGTCTTTAAAGAGGTGGCTATTTTTTGTGAAAAATTTAGAAAATGACAAAAATTCTTAATAAAACCTAACTGTTTCTTGTAAAACACAAAGAAAACTTTAGAATTTGTCTGAAAATCTTAAAAATAGTGACTATTTTTTCTAAAAAATATAAAAAAATTAAAAATTTCTTAGAAAACGTGACAATTTTATTAGAAAAGAAAAAAAAAAGAAAATTTGTTAAAAAAAATTGTAAAAAAGTGACTATTTATTGTGAGAAATAAAAATAATTTTAAAATGTGTCAAAAAAACAAAAAAAATTGGCCATTTTTGTAAAAAACAGATAAAATTCCAAAATTTGTCAAAACGTCTTTAAAAAAGTGGCTATTTTTTGTAAAAAATTTAGAAAATGACAAAAATTCTTAATAAAACCCAACTGTTTCTTGTAAAACACAAAGAAAACTTTAGAATTTGCCTGAAAAACTTAAAAACAGTGACTATTTTTGTGGAAAACATAAAAAAATAAAAAATTTCTTAGAAAACGTGACAATTTTATTAGAAAAGTAAAAAAAATAGGAAAATTTGTTAGAAAAAAATGTAAAAAAGTGACTATTTATTGTGAAAAATAAAGATAATTTTAAAATGTGTCAAAAAAAAAAAAAAATTAGCTATTTTTGTAAAAAACAGATAAAATTCCAAAATTTGTCAAAACGTCTTTAAAAAAGTGGCTATTTTTTGTAAAAAATCTAGAAAATGACAAAAATTCTTAATAAAACCTAACTGTTTCTTGTAAAATACAAAAAAAACTTTAGAATTTGCCTGAAAAACTTAAAAACAGTGACTATTTTTGTGGAAAATATAAAAAAATTAAAAATTTCTTAGAAAACGTGACAATTTTATTAGAAAAGTAAAAAAAATAGGAAAATTTGTTAAAAAAAATTGTAAAAAAGTGACTATTTATTGTGAAAAATAAAAATAATTTTAAAATGTGTCAAAAAAACAAAAAAAATTAGCTATTTTTGTAAAAAACAGATAAAATTCCAAAATTTGTCAAAACGTCTTTAAAAAAGTGGCTATTTTTTGTAAAAAATTTAGAAAATGACAAAAATTCTTAATAAAACCCAACTGTTTCTTGTAAAACACAAAAAAAACTTTAGAATTTGCCTGAAAAACTTAAAAACAGTGACTATTTTTGTGGAAAACATAAAAAAATAAAAAATTTCTTAGAAAACGTGACAATTTTATTAGAAAAGTAAAAAAAATAGGAAAATTTGTTAAAAAAAATTGTAAAAAAGTGACTATTTATTGTGAAAAATAAAAATAATTTTAAAATGTGTCAAAAAAACAAAAAAAATTAGCTATTTTTGTAAAAAACAGATAAAATTCCAAAATTTGTCAAAACGTCTTTAAAAAAGTGGCTATTTTTTGTAAAAAATTTAGAAAATGACAAAAATTCTTAATAAAACCCAACTGTTTCTTGTAAAACACAAAGAAAACTTTAGAATTTGCCTGAAAAACTTAAAAACAGTGACTATTTTTGTGGAAAACATAAAAAAATAAAAAATTTCTTAGAAAACGTGACAATTTTATTAGAAAAGTAAAAAAAATAGGAAAATTTGTTAGAAAAAAATGTAAAAAAGTGACTATTTATTGTGAAAAATAAAGATAATTTTAAAATGTGTCAAAAAAAAAAAAAAATTAGCTATTTTTGTAAAAAACAGATAAAATTCCAAAATTTGTCAAAACGTCTTTAAAAAAGTGGCTATTTTTTGTAAAAAATCTAGAAAATGACAAAAATTCTTAATAAAACCTAACTGTTTCTTGTAAAATACAAAAAAAACTTTAGAATTTGCCTGAAAAACTTAAAAACAGTGACTATTTTTGTGGAAAATATAAAAAAATTAAAAATTTCTTAGAAAACGTGACAATTTTATTAGAAAAGTAAAAAAAATAGGAAAATTTGTTAAAAAAAATTGTAAAAAAGTGACTATTTATTGTGAAAAATAAAAATAATTTTAAAATGTGTCAAAAAAACATGAAAAAATTGGCTATTTATTGTGAAAAATAAAGATAATTTTAAAATGTGTCAAAAAAACAAAAAAAATTAGCTATTTTTGTAAAAAACAGATAAAATTCCAAAATTTGTCAAAACGTCTTTAAAAAAGTGGCTATTTTTTGTAAAAAATTTAGAAAATAACAAAAATTCTTAATAAAACCTAACTGTTTCTTGTAAAATACAGAAAAAACTTTAGAATTTGCCAGAAAAACTTAAAAACAGTGACTATTTTTGTGGAAAATATAAAAAAATTAAAAATTTGTTAGAAAACGTGACAATTTTATAAGAAAAGTAAGGAAAATAGAAAAATTTGTTGAAAAAAATTGTAAATAAGTGACTATTTATTGTGAAAAATAAAATAATTTTAAAATGTGTTAAAAAAACATGAAAAAATTAGCTATTTTTGTACAAAATAGAAAAATTTAAAAATTTGTTAAAAAGTCTTTAAAAAAGTGGCTATTTCTTGTAAAAAAATTAGAAAATAACAATAATTGGTAATAAAACCTAACTGTTTTTTGTGAAATATAAAGAAAATTTTAAAATTTGCCGGAAAAACTTAAAAACAGTGACTATTTTTTGTGGAAAATCGAGAAAATTTAAAAATTTGTCAGAAAACGTGACAATTTTATAAGAAAAGTATAGAAAATATCAACATTTGTTGAAAGCACTTGTGAAAAAGTAACTATTTATTGTGAAAAATAAAGATAATTTTAAAATTTGTTAATAAAACATAAAAAATTGACTTTTTTTGCAAAAAATAAATAAAATTTTAAAATTTGTTAAAAAGTCTATGAGAAAGTGGCTATTTCTTGTAAAAAAATTAGAAAATAATAAAATCTGTTAAAAAAACCTTAAAGTTTTTTGTAAAATATAAAGAAAATTTTAGAATTTGCCTGAAAAACTTGAAAATAGTGACTATTTCTTGTAAAAAATAGAGAAAATTAAAAAAATTGTTAGAAAACGTAACTATTTGATAAAAAAAGTAAAGAAAATAGCAACTTTTGTTGAAAACACTTGTAAAAAAGTAACTATTCATTGTAAAAAATAAAGATAATTTAAAAATTTGTTAAAAAAACATAAAAAATTGTCTTTGTTTTGCAAAAAATAAATTAAATTTTAAAATTTGTCAAAAAAACTTGAAAAAGTAACTATTTCATAAAGAAAAATTAAAAAAAATTAAAAATTTGGTAAAAAAACGTGAGTATTTTTTGTAAAAACTAAAAAAACTTTTAAAAAACTAGAAAAAAGTAACTATTTTTTGTGAAAAATAAAGAAAATTTCCAAATTTGTCGGAAAAACGTGACAACTTGTTGTAAAAAATATAAAAAATTTTTTACTTTACAGATTTGAACAAAATTTTCAGATTTATTAGACAAAAAACTGTCCTTTTTTTCATTTTCAAAAATTTTAGTAAAACAAATTGTTGCTATAGTTTTTTTTTTCGCTTTGCGATTATATTGTTGGATTATCAGATTTAGCACTCAAAAACATTCTAACAATAAGATGACAATATAAACAAGTAAAGATCGTTGAGTTGCGCATCCTTCGGGTGCTTACCTTTCGGTAGAGGGTTGCCTACGGCGACTTATACAAGCACCTTAATGTTTTTCTTTAACAATTTTGTTTTTATTGTTTTTTTTATATAAGCGCATTTTTATAATTCAAGTTTTCAACTGTAAATTGTGTACTTGCCACCAGCTTCCATATATATGTCAGATTAAATTACATACTTCTCTAACTTCATACAAAGTGGTATTATAAACTGCCATGATCTGCAGCAGCACGCTAATCCCACTTCTGACTTCAAGTGCAACTAACCTAATTGTTCCTGATCTATAGAGAAGTGCAGAGCAGACTTTGCTCTACTAATTTACGTCATGTTTCAATAAAAATAAACCTTAAAAGAACTTTTCATTAAATGTTTTCGTTCCACATTTAATTTAGAACTAAATCGGTAATGATAGATCCCTCGATGCAATAATCAGCTCAAGTCTCAACTTTCTGCTGTTGTGAAGATGTAATGGATTTAGTTTGTAGAGAACATCAAATGTGAGAAAGCTCATTTAACCTTAAGTCATCTTTGCTTTTGCAGCTTTGCCACTTAAATTGTGCATTTATGACTGTAAGTTGCTGTTTATGTTGGTGTTAACCGTTTAAGAGGAATCTATTAGAAACCTATTTTGATATAGAATGGAATTTTGGTATATCGCATTAAAGCCATTTTGACATAGTTTACTTGACTTATATTCTAGTATTTAGAGACAAAAACAAAACGTTTTGGATTATGAGTTACCGGTTGATTAAACAACGCTTACAGACCTTTAAACACACTATAAAACTTTGTGTGTGATATACTATTACTTTTTCTACCTCCATCAGTCAGGTGGCTGAAGATAGTGCTTTTAGAGCCTGGCAGAAAGAACATATTACGAGTATAAATGTAATAAGCGTGTAATATACTATTTCTTCAGAAATAGTATCAGGTGGCCAGATTGCTGAAGATAGTGCTTTCAGAACCTGACCGAATAAGTAACGTGAGTTCAACTCTCACCCAGGCTGGAATCATTTCTAAATGAGAAAATAAACAAATGTCAAAAAAAAACACAGAAAACTTGAAAAAAGTGACATTTCTTGTAAAAAAAGAAACGTTCAAAATTTTTCAAAATTTTTCTTAATTTTTCAAAAAATTAAGAAAATTTTATAATTCGTCAGAAAAACGTGACTATTTTTTGTAAAAAGTAAAGAAAATTTCAAAATTAGTCAGAGAAACTTATAAAATGTGACTAAAAATTAGAAAAATTGCAAGATTTGTTGGAAAAACTTGCAAAAAAGTGACTATTTCTTGTAAAAAATAAAGAAAATTTTTTCGAACAGCGAGGCTATTTATTGTAAAAAATAAAGAAAATTTATAAATTCGTTCGAAAAAATTAAAAAAGAGGCTATTTCTTGTAAAAAGTTTAGAAAATAATGGAATTTGACTATAAAACGTGACAATTTCTCGTAAAATGTGAAGAAAACTTTAAAATTCGTCTAAAAAACTTTCAAAAAGTGACTTTTTTTTGTGAAAAACAAAGAAAATTTTAAAGTTTATTTGAAAAACTTTACAATTTCTTGCGAAAATAAAGAAAATTGCAAAAGTCGTTGAAAAAACTTTTAAAAAATTGACTATTTCTTGTAAAAATAAAAAAAATTTTCGAATTTGTCAGAAAAATTTTAAAAAAGTCACTGTCTTTTGTGAAAGTAGAGAAAATTTTAAAATTCGTCAAAAAAACTTGAAGAAAGTTACTATTTCTTGTAAAAAATTTAGAAATTAATAAAATTTGTCAAAAAAACTAAACAATTTCTCGTAAAATGTAAAGAAAACTTTAAAATTCGTCTAAAAACTTTAAAAAAGTGAGTATTTTTCGTAAAATGTAAAGAAAACTTCAAAATTTGTATGAAAAACTTTAAAAAAGTAATGATTTCTTGTAAAAACAAAGAAAATTTTAAAATTTTTAAGAAAAACTTGACAATTTTTGGCAAAAAGTAAAGAAAATTGCAAGATTTGGTAGAAAAACTTGTGAAAATGAGATTATTTCTTGTGAAAAATAAATAAAGTTTTACAATTTGTCAAAAAACTTTAAAAAAGTCACTATTTTTTGTAAAATATTTAAACAATTTAATTATTTTTTAAAAAACGGAATTATTTTTTGTAAAAAGCTAAAAAAAATTTATAATTTGTCAGAGGAACTTAAAAAAAGGAACTGTTTCTTGTAAAAAATATAAAAAATGATAGAATTTGTCAAAAAAATAAATCATTTTTTTGTAAAATGTAAAGAAAACTTTAAAATTCGTTTGGAAAACTTTAAAAAAATGACTATTTCTGGTAAAAAATTAGAAAATCTTAAAATTTGTTAGAAAAACGTGACAATTTTTTTAGGAAAAATAAAGAAAATTGCAAAATTTGTTAACATTTTTACAGTAACTATTTTTTGTAAAAAATAAAAAAAAAATCAGAATTTGCCAGAAAAACTTTTAAAAACTTACTATTTCTTGTGAAAAATAAAGAAAATTAAAAAATTTCTAAGAAAAACAAGACTATTTCTCGTAAAAAGCAAAGAAAATTTTAAAATTTGTCAAAAAAACTTTAAAAAAGTGACTATTTCTTGTAAAAAACAAAGAAAATTTTAAAATTTGTTATAAAAACGTTACAATTTCTTGCAAAAAGTAAAGAAAATTGCAAGATTTGTTGGAAAATTTTGTAAAAAACTGACTATTTTTTGTGAAAAATATAAAAAGTTTCAGAGATCGTCAGAAAAACTTTAAAAAAATCACAATTTCTTGTAAAAAAAAAAATTGAAAATTGGTTAAAAAAACGGGACTATTTCTTGCAAAAAGTAAAAAAAATTGCAAAAATTTTTTAAAAAAACGTAACTATTTTTTCTCAATTATAAAGAAAAGCTTAAAATTTATCTAAAAAACTTTAAAAAAAAGTGACTATTGTAAAAAATTTAGAAAATAATAAAATTTGTAAAAAAAACAAAACAATTTCTCGTAAAATGTAAAGAAAACTTTAAAATTCGTTTAAGAAACTTTCAAAAAAGTGACTATTTTTTGCAAAATGTAAAGAAAATTTTAAAATTTGTCTGAAGGACTTTAAAAAAGTGACTATTTCTTTTAAAAAACAACAAAAAATTTTAAATTGGTAAAAAAATGTTACAATTTCTTGCAAAAAGTTAAGAAAATTGCAAGATTTGTTAGAAAAACTTGTAAAAAAGTAACTTTTTTTGTAAAAATTTGACTATTGACAATTTCTCGTAAAATGTAAAGAAATTTAAAAATCGTCTAAGAAACTTTAAAAAAGTAACAATTTATTGTAAAAAATAAAAATAAATTTAAAAGTTGTCAAAAAAATATGAAAAAATTGACTATTTTTTGTAAAAAACAAATCAAATTTGTCAAAAAGTCTTTGAAAAAGTCACTATTTCTTGTAAAAAGTTTAGCAAATAATGCAATTTGTAAAAAATTTGTAAGTATTTCTCAAAAAATGTAAAGAAAACTTTAAAATTTGTCTGAAAAACTTTTAAAAAGTGACTATTCTTGTCCTGTAGAAAATTAAATTTTTTTTTTGAAAAACGGAACTATTTCTTGAAAAAAAATTAGAAAATAATAAAATTTGTCACAAAAATCTAACTGTTTTTTGTAAAATATAAAGAAAACTTCAGAATTTGTTTAAAAAACTTGAAAACAGTGACTATTTGAAAAAAACATAGCTATTTTTTGTAAAATGTAAAAAAAATTTTAAAATTTGTCAAAAAATCTTAAGAAAAGTGGCTATTTCTTGTAAAAACTTTAAAAAATAATAAAACTTGCTTAAAAAACAAGACTATTTCTCGTAAAATGGAAAGAAAACTTCAAAATTTGTCTGAAAAACTTCAAAAAAGTGAGTATTTCTTGTAAAAAATTAAAAAAAATTTTAAAAAGTGTTACAGAAACGTGACTATTTCTTGTAGTAAAAAGTAAAAAAATCTAAAAACACAAAAAAGCATTAACAATTGTAATCCAAATTTTTTTTTAGTAAAACAAAAATTTTTAGTATAGATTTTTATTAAGTTGATGTTCTATTGTTTTAAATTTTTCAAATAATGCAGCAAATATAAACAAAAGTTCGGTAGATCGGTAAAAAGGTAACCATTTTTAATATTTTATCGACTTTTACAAAAATGCGTAAAAATGGTGGAGGCGCCAAATAAAATTTTTTTCGAAAATTCCTTATTAAAGATAATAATCGTTTCAAATTTAAGCTTTCATATAAAATATAAGTTAAAAAATGGTGGAGGCGCCAAATTCAAAAATTTTAAATTACAATTCTAAATAAATCATTGTTTTTGGAAACACTCTATATATCTAAGCACATAAAATCCTGAAGCCCTTATCTCACTAAAATAAATCTGCTGTAGAATCCCAATTTATCGACTGCTACAGGCCATAGCGTCTGGAGCCTATTAGAATAAATCTGGAATAGTGCAGGAGTAAACGACCAAATTAAGTCGTCTTTTATCAACTTCCTTCCCTATTTCTGCTGCAATTTTTGTCGCAAGGGATTTTCTTCTTCATTCACTGCAGCAGCCTGAACCAATGCGACTTTGGAAGTCTCGTGAGCCACATCAAGCGACTTTCTTTTTAAAACTAACTCCCGAAGGAGTCGAGCGACGTTAATTAGTTCTTCAACGAAGTTTGTTGAAACTCTTTCTTGTATCTATGTCATAAAACTCCCAATAACATTTTTTTTGAGTATAGAACTTTGGAAGTTACTTTTGTGTGTGTTTCATACCTTTGCTAAATATCGGATGTTATTAATTGAATACAAAATGGCGTGTTTCACATAAGAATACTAGCCTGACAACGTCTGAACACAACTTAAAATACATTTGTCCACAGAGTATTATTTCAAAAACACCGCCTTGAAATCCACATTTAAGTCCAATCGAGCACGTTTGGAAAGACAGAAATTTGAGGACAACAAAGCTATTTAGTCTTAAATTTTTCTTAAACTTGATTAGATAAAAATTAAAAAAAGTTATAAAAAACGGGCAAGACTTTCACAGAAAGAAAACGAAAAATAAACAAAACATTAGAGGAGAATAGAAAAAATACTCTAACAACCCCACAATAGTAGTGTATACTAGTTTTCTTACTACTCCAGTCGACAGTACGTGGTTTCGGCTGCGATTCCACGGCAGAAAGTGTATTTTTCATGCACTGGTAGAGCTATGCGCGCGCCTTTGCACTGCGCGCCATAATGCCCTTGGCTTTGCCTTAGGCATTATGGCGCGCAGGAATGCGCGCATAGCATTTCTGCACTGCGCGCCATGATGCCCTCGGCTTTGCCTTGGGCATTATGGCGCACAGAAATGCGCGCATAGCATTTCTGCACTGCGCGCGCATAGCTCTACCAGTGCATGAAAGATACACTTTCTGCCGTGGAATCAAAACCACGAACTTTCGACTGTAGTAGTAAGAAAAATACATTACGATAACAACAAGCAACAATTGTTGTAGGAAAAAAACAAAAGAAAAAAAGACAAAAATTCCGTTTTGCTTAAGTAAAATGCGTTTCTCTTTTGATTTATAGTCACCATAATTCTTTATTTTTTGTTTTAAAGACAAATTCCCATCAACAATTGACAATTTTGGTACAAAAATTTGGAAAAACCGATTTTTCCTGCGCGTGTTGTCTCAAAAATACAATTACAATGACATTTGAATATTGTAATAAGGTCACTTGAGAGAATTTTCAAGTATTTGTGCAATAACGACGAGATGATATATTCAAGATGCACACAATGCAAATATAACAAGACCCTTGTCTTGGGGAGTCGCGAGGGAAATATATGGGTGTCTTGGGATCCCCACGTCTTCTTCCCCATCGTAAACGTTCAGTTTCTCCCTTACATTCGTTTTATTTATCAATGTCACTTTTCCTCCCTTTCTACCGATTGATTCCTATTCAAACTGACGCCAGCGTAAACATCTGTCAAAAATTAAATTAGCTCATTGTAAACAAGCTGCCGCTTTTGAGCATCTTTTCTTCAACTTTGTTATACCAATAATACAGTTTTCTAATTTACAATCCATTTACCTGCTCTTCCTTATCGCATTTACAATACTTACTTAGAGCGAGTGCGTTGGAATTGTTCTATTTCTGGAAACGCCCATCTTCTTTGATTGGATGAATCCTCTCTCATTTGACTAGATAAAAGCGCTTCTAGTGCATAGAAATTGTATACGAATAGAAGCGTATTATGTATAGAGTATAATTTAGTGATCGAAATAATGTAGCTCATTTATCTGTAGCTTGTTTAGAGAGCAAATGCGATCAAATTGTCTCATTTCTAAAAACGCCCATTTTATGTGATTGGTCAAAATCTTTTGATATAAGCAGACAATGCTAGAAACTTTGAGTGCATAGATATTGAATATAAATACAAGCGTCTGATATAGTAATAGAATGAAAACGCTGTATCATTTAATTTACAACATATTACCTAAATTTACTTATAGCAGTTAGAAGACGTGTCTAGAGCAAATGCGTTCGAATTGTTCTATTTCTGGAACCGCCCATCTTTTTTGATTGGTTGAATCCTCTTTCATTTAACTGGAAAAAAGCGCTTCTAGTGCATAGAGATTGAATACGAATAGAAGCGTATTATGTATAGAGTATAATTGAGTGATCGAAATAATGATAAGTTGATTACAAATTACTATAATATAATTTTCTCATTTATCTGTAGCTTGTTTAGAGAGCAAATGCGATCAAATTGTCTCATTTCTAGAAACGCCCATTTTATGTGATTGGTCAAAATCTCTTCGTATAACCAGACAATGCTAGAAACTTTTAGTGCATAGATATTGAATATAAATACAAGCGTCTAATATAGTAATCGAATAAAAACGTTGTAAATCACCTAATTTACAACATATTACCTGTATTTACTTATAGCAGTTAGGAGGCGTGTCTAGACCAAATGCGTTAGAATTGTTCTATTTTTGAAACCGCCCATCTTTTTTGATTGGCTGAATATTCTCTCTTTTAAGTAGGTAAAATTGCTTCTAGTGCATAGAGATTGGATATGAATAAAAATGTATTATGTGTAGAGCATAATATAGTGATAAGTTGTATCACAAATTCTTTTATTACAGTTTTCTAATTTACAACTTGTAAATTACCTAAATCTACAAGTATTTACCTAAATTTTCTTATCGCAGCTAGAATCTAGGCCTAGAGCAAATGCGCTCGCATTGTTTCATTTTTAGAAACGCCCATTATTAGTGATTAGCCGAAGTTTAGAAGCTTTTAATGCTTAGATATTAAATATAAATAAAATAGAGTATAATATAGTAATCTAAGGAATAAATTGTATCACAAATTACTATCTGATGCACCAGTAGTTTCTTATCGCAGTTAGAAGACTAACTCAGCGCAAATATGCATTCAAATTGTTCTATTTTGAGAAACGCCCATTTTCTGGGATTGGCTGAAATCTTCCCATTTAAGTGTTTAAGGAGAGTTATCAGCCAATCACAAAAAGTGGGTGTCTCTAGAGATAGAACAATTTGATTGCATTTAGGCTAAGCTAGTCTTCTAACCGTGATAAGAAACTACTAGTGAATTAGATAGTAATGTGTGATACAGTGCATAGATATTGGAGATAAATAAAAGCGTATTAAGTGTAGAGTATACATAGTGATCGAGCTGTATCACAAAAACTATAATATAATTTTCGAATTCACCAGTAGTTTCTTATTGCAGTTAGAAGGCGTGTCGAGAGCAAATGCGTTCGAATTGTTCTATTTCTAGAAACACCCACATATTGTGATTGGTTGCAAATTTCTCATTCGAGTTAACGACGCTAGAAACTTTTAGCAGATGAATCAAAACGTATTAAGTGTAGTGTATATAATGATCGAGCTGTATCACAAATTACTATAATATAGTTTTTGAATTCACCAGTAGTTTCTTATTGCAGTTAGAAGGCGTGTCTAGAGCAAATGCGTTCGAATTGTTCTATTTCTAGAAACACCCACATTTTGTGATTGGTTGAAAACTTCTCATTCAAGTTAACGACGCTAGAAGCTTTTAGTAGATGAATGAAAACGTATTAAGTGTAGTGTACATAATGATCGAGCTGTATCACAAAACACTGCAATATAATTTTTGAACTCACCAGTAGTTTCTTAACGGAGTTAGAAGGCGTGTCTAAAAACAAATGTGTTCAAATTGTTCTATTTCTAGAAACGCTTATTTTGTGTGATTGGCTGAAATCTCCTCCCATTTAACCAAATGATGCTAAAAGCTTTAAAAAATTATTGAATAAATAGTAAGTTTTAGCGGTTAGAAATATTCATATTCAAGACGCCATCATCAATCATGATTGCCAAGCCCCCATCTTCCTAATCCTCCCCAAAAAGACAAGAAAACCTCCTAAACGTCGCAGCTTTTTGCACTCATCGAACGTAATGAGGCTGAAATTAGGTTTAGGTTTATCTGCTACAATTTAGGTTTGCTTTATCCGGTGTCAATCGAACAGAGGTTCGGTTTGCGTTTCCGGCTCTCTCTCTACTCAAAACTACCCCATTTGATACAGACTTGGGGATGGTTTGCAGCGAACAGTTAACTGATCAATTTGAAAAGGGAGAAATAAATTGGCTATTGGCTCTTTAATATCGATATCCATTTTTGCCTTTTGATGTTTATAATTGTGAATGACCTATTTTACATGGAAACACGCGATTTTGATAAGGGATGTTATTAAAACATCCCTCTAATAAACAGTTTCTGTAATTTTAACACTCGGTTTAATTACTAAAGCCGGCTCCGTATAAAGAAGTACATTTATGTCCAACAGATTTATTTTTTCAAAATGTTTTCGGTTTTGATTATGTAAAATACGTTTTTTTATTAATTCATGATCATTTTTGTTTTTTTATGAGATCTACGTGTGAAAAGTCTTTTTTTTGCACAGTTTAGCCTGATCGCTGGTGTTTAGTGAGAAAGCGCACAAAAGCAGTGTTTTTTTGAGTTGTGTCACTTAAATAGTTTTTTTTTATGAGATCTACGTGTGAGAAAACTTTTTTTGCATAGTCTTGTCTGATTGCCAGGGTTTTGTGAGAAAGCGCAAAAAAACAACGTTTTTAAAAGTTGGGTCAATGAGACTTAAATAGACTTTTTTTATAAGATCTACGAGTGAGAAGACTTTTTTTGCATAGTATTGCCTGATCGCGGCTGTTTTGTGAGAAAAGACACAAAAAAAGTGTTCTCAAGTCTTAACCCAATGAAATTGTAGGAGTCTACTTTTACAAGATCTACTTGTGAGAAGGCTTTTTTTTGTACAATTTTGTCTGATCGCCGGGGTTTTGTGAGAAAGCGCACTGAGACTTAAATAGACTTTTTTTATGAGATCTACGTGTGAGAAGACTTTTTTTTGCATAATTTTGCCAGATCGCTGGTGTTTTGTGAGAAAAAGCAAAGAAAAAGTCTTGTCAAGTCCTAACCCAATGAGTTTCTAGGAGTCTATTTTTACAAGATCTACGTGTGAGAAGACTTTTTTTTGCACAGCTTTGTCTGATCGCCGGGGTTTTGTGAGAAAGCGCACTGAGACTCAAATAGACTTTTTTTATGAGATCTACGTGTGAGAAGACTTTGTTTTGCATAGTTTTGCCTGATCGCGGCTGTTTTGTGAGAAAAGACACGAAAAAAGTGTTCTCAAGTCCTAACCCAATGAGATTGTAGGAGTCTACTTTTACAAGATCTACTTGTGAGAAGGCTTTTTTTTGTACAATTTTGTCTGATTGCCGGGGTTTTGTGAGAAAGCGCACAAAAGCAGCGTTTTAAAAGATGGGTCAATGAGACTTAAATAGACTTTTTTTATGAGATCTACGTGTGAGAAGACTTTTTTTGCATAGTTTTGCCTGATCGCTGGTGTTTTGTGAGAAAAGGCACCAAAAAAGTATTTTCAAGTTTTAACCCAATGAGATTGTAGGAGTCTACTTTTACAAGATCTACGTGTGAGAAGACTTTTTTTTTTGCACAGTTTTGTCTGATCGCCGGGGTTTTGTGAGAAAGCGCACAAAAGCAGCGTTTTCAAAAGTTGGGTCAATGAGACTTAAATAGACTTTTTTTATGAGATCTACGTGTGAGCAGACTTTTTTTTGCATAGTTTAGCCTAATCGCTGCTGTTTTGTGAGAAAAGGCACCGAAATAGTGTTGTCAAGTCCTAACCCAATGAGATTGTAGGAGTCTACTTTTACAAGATTTACGTGTGAGAAGACTTCTTTTTTGTCTGAACGCCGGTGCTTCGTGAGAAAGCGCATAAAAGCAGTGTTGTTATGAGTTGTGTCAATGAAACTTAAAAAGTCTTTTTTATGAGATCTACTTGTGAGAAGACTTTTTTTTTGCACAGTGTTGCCTAATCGCCGGTGTTTTGTGAGAAAGCCACAAAATTAGTGTTTTTATGAGTTGTGTCAATAAGACTTAAATAGCCTTTTTTTATAAGATCTACATGTGAGAAGACTTTTTTTCTTAAACTGTTGACAAACTTGTTGTACACTCAAAACAGACTTACGTTAAAGTTACTTGCAGTTTTGCCCTAATAGCTGTTGTTTGGTGAGCAGTGTCAATGACAATTGAAAAGTCTATTTTTATAAATCCTACGTGTGAAAAGACTTTGTTTTGTGCACCGTTGACAAACTTGTTGTACACTAAAGAGACTTAGGTTGAGATCACTTGCTGTAGAAACGCTCAGAGCAGTGTTGTTAAGAGCTAACGCAATGATACTAGAAAAGTCTATTTTTAGGAGATTTGAGTGTGGGAAGACTTCTTTTTTTCCACCGTTGACAAACTCGTTGTACACTCAAGAGACGTACGTTAAAGTAAGTTGCAGTTTTGGTCTGATTAAAACGTACAGAAGCAGTGTTGTTTAGAGCTAACTTGAGACTTAAAGTGTCTGTTTGTATTGATTGTACTATGTTAGGCTATTTCAGATTGATTAAATTTTTTAAACTATAAGTTCTGCCAGTGGCGTAGTAGAACATAAACCGTATATAAGCACGTAAAACACTTTCTGTTATCGTCTGGTTTAAGTCGAAAAACCTTTAAGCGCAGAAAAGAGATTTGCGGTTTGAGTTAGTGGTTCTATTAATGTTAGATTTAGTTGATCCGTTAATATATTTCAACCCGCACACAGTGGCGTCGCATCCTCCACTTGATAAGAGAGAAAATTTATGTCGGCCTTATGATACACTGCCACGTAGGGCCTTAAGTTTCACGAATGGGGTGCCATCACAATAAAAAGAAACGTATAAATCATCTCACAAATGTAAGAAGTACGTGTGTTCTCCCATCCTCTCTGTTCCTTCTCATTCTTCCTTCCTTCCCTCTAACAACATCCAGATACGGATTTACACCGATTAAATACTTAATCTGCGTGTCTGTTATACATTTTCGCTCAAAAAAAAATATTATTTGGAAAAGCAAACACAATAAATTTGTTTTTTTTTATTTTTGCAAGCTATATCTTCGTATTATTACATCAGGTTTTTTTCCAGGTTTATATAAATGGGATACAAAGGAAATGTATCCTTTTCACACAACGCGAATGGAATTTTAATGGCTTATTTGAATTTAGAATAAATACAATTATTTGGTGGTTTTTTTTAGAAAAATAGATATCTGCTTAAACTAACAATCTCAGCTTTTCTCTCAAATACTGCCTTTAATCCAAATTTTCTAAATATTTTATAAAAAAATTAATTGAAATTGAGTGAGCGTTGACTGTGAAAAAAAACTTTTATTACGTTTAGATCATTTAAGAGCTAAGTCACGCTTATTGTACGGTTAAGTCAGTGTCTTTTCGATCTCCTATTTCTTCTTAATCTTTAAAATAGGCCTTAAAATCTCAACATACATTGCACATAATCTTCATCTTTTTTTTTGTAACGAATTATGTTGTAAACGCATATAGTCTTTATGGTAAGTAAAAGTCGCGCAGATTGACATTTGACCGAAAATTTGTCAAATGTCAAACTTCTGCGCTCTGAGTCTATTGCGGACATTTTAATATTTATTCAAATTTAGACGGATTTTGAAACTCTTTTAACCGAGTTTAACACAAACCGAAAATACCTAATTTTTTGCTTTTCAAATTAGATTTAGGTAATTTTTTTTTTTGTATTGATATGTTTTTTTTGAATTTGCTACAACGTTTTCTGGTACTTTTAACAAACGTTGCACATTGGGTTTGTCTGTCACTTTTTCTAATTTTTTTAGCGAGTTATGTCTTAACAAAGACTATCTAGGCGTAGTGTTTTTGGTGCTTTTAATAGGTGAGTCTGGCGTAGTTTGACATTTGACAGAAAACTTTTCAAATGTCAAACTTTCACGTTCTGCGTCTATTGCACACATCTTAATATCTATTTAACTAAACTACAGACAGAAAATAAGATAAAATACATTATATAATAAAATATTATATTATATTATATTATATTATATTATATTATATTATATTATATTATATTATATTATATTATATTATATTATATTATATTATATTATATTATATTATATTATATTATATTATATTATATTATATTATATTATATTATATTATATTATATTATATTATATTATATTATATTATATTATATTATATTATATTATATTATATTATATTATATTATATTATATTATATTATATTATATTATATTATATTATATTATATTATATTATATTATATTATATTATATTATATTATATTATATTATATTATATTATATTATATTATATTATATTATATTATATTATATTATATTATATTATATTATATTATATTATATTATATTATATTATATTATATTATAATTATATTATATTATATTATAATTATTATGTTATATTTGTTTATGTAGATAATTAGCACTAAATAAATGATAAATTTAGACATACTAAAATTTTTCCGTGGGTGCGAGTGCGACAGTACTATAAATACGTGAGAGTGCAAGTGAGAGCATTAGATATTTTAAGCAAATAAATTAAATTAAAACTGTAACGTTCTACTGTTATTATATTATATATACATTATATAATATAATATTATATTAAATAATAATAATTATAATAATATAGTATAATATTATATTATATTTGTTTATGTAGATAATTAGCACTAAATAAATTATATATTTAGACATACTAAAATTTTCCAGTGTGTGCGAGTGAGACGGTACCATATATAGGTGCGAGTGCAAGTGAGAGCATTAGATATTTTAAGCAAATAAATTAAATTAAAACTGTAACGTTCTACTGTTATTATATTATATATACATTATATAATATAATATAATATAATATTATATTATATTATATTTGTTTATGTAGATAATTAGCACTAAATAAATTATATTATATTTAGACATACTAATTTTTTCCGTGGGTGCGAGTGAGACAGTACTATATATACGTGCGAGTGCAAGTGAGAACACTAGATATTTTAAGCAAATAAATTAAATTAAAACTGTAACGTTCTACGGTTATTATATTATATATACATTATATAATATAATATTATATTATAATAATATAGTATAATATTATATTATATTTGTTTATGCAGATAATTAGCACTAAATAAATTATATATTAAGACATACTAAAATTTTCCCGTGAGTGCGAGAGAGACGGTACTATATATAGGTGCGAGTGCAAGTGAGAGCATTAGATATTTTAAGCAAACAAATTAAATTAAAACTGTAACGTTCTACTGTTATTATATTATATATACATTATATAATATAATATAATATAATATTATATTATATTATATTTGTTTATGTAGATAATTAGCACTAAATAAATTATATATTTAGACATACTAAATTTTTCCGTGGGTGCGAGTGAGACAGTACTAAATATACGTGCGAGTGCAAGTGAGAACACTAGATATTTTAAGAAATAAACTAAATTAAAACTGTAACGTTCTACGGTTATTATATTATATATACATTATATAATATAATATTATATTATAATAATATAGTATAATATTATATTATATTTGTTTATGTAGATAATTAGCACTAAATAAATTATATATTTAGACATACTAAATTTTTCCGTGGGTGCGAGTGAGACAGTACTAAATATACGTGCGAGTGCAAGTGAGAACACTAGATATTTTAAGCAAATAAATTAAATTAAAATAATATTATATTATATTATATTATATTATATTATATTATATTATATTATATTATATTATATTATATTATATTATATTATATTATATTATATTATATTATATTATATTATATTATATTATATTATATTATATTATATTATATTATATTATATTATATTATATTATATTATATTATATTATATTATATTATATTATATTTAAAAAAAAGAATTAAACAGTAATTGTAACAAAGATTAAACAGTCTAAGGTGTCAACTAAATTTGTTTTAAGAAGTTTTAAACATAATTTCTAAATACAACAAGAGCTTTGGTCTCTCACCCTCCGGGTGCTTACTCCCCTCTCTTGATATAAAACTATATAAATGCGAGAAAGTTACCGAAAGCAACTTGTATAAACATAAGTATATGACCTGACTTGACCTGACCTGACTTGAGAAAAATCTACAACAAGAGCATGGTGTCTCATCCTCCGGGTGCTTACTCGTAAAAACATGCTTAAACTAGTTTAAAACTCTTACGACTTTATGACCAAAAAAAATGGTTATTTAGTACAGTGTAGAAAAGAATCTCTTTGCAAATTCACTTTTCTCTAAATAAATCCAGTGGATAAAGACAGTTTATTGGCAATAAGTTTGTAGTCTATTGTTAGCATGTTTTCTAAAAGAAATGAAAGCAGCCAACAAAAGATATGAAGACGTTTCTAGACAAACTAGAAAGCTTTTCAACTTGAATTGTTACAAATAGACACCCCTCGAACCGCCACTGCTGTTTTTACAACCCTCCAACCGATTCCACCCCTTCAATAAATTTTCATAAGCCAACCCCTTAATATTTAAGTCTTTCTTTATTGTCTCTGACTTTAAAAAATTGAGACAGCACAACGTGCTGCTTTATTGTTCATTTTCTAATTAGTGATGAACTGCTTAATAAACAACAAAACTAAACAAATAAATAAAAATGCTAGATACTATACCAAAATGTACAAGAAAAAAAAATCTGAATGCAATATTTAAGGCAATACATTAATTTGACATTTCAATAGTTTTCTGTCAAATGTCAAACTATGCACTTGCCTATTATAAAGACACTATGCCTAGATAGTGTTTGTTGAGACATAACTTGCTGCAAAAACAAATAGAAAAAGTAAGAAAAGAAAATTATGTATAGTGTAATGTTAGTTGAGATTTGAAGGCATTTTTTGCTAAAATACATAAAAAAATTGTAGAAAATTTTGAAAAACAAAATAATACAAAAGACAAAAGCTACTGTTTACGCACATTGATATAATCTTCTACCAAAAGAAGGGAATAAGCACCCGGAGGGTGAGAAGCCAAGCTCTTGTTGTATTTGTAATCAAACATCATAGAATTTTTTCAGGTATACTACTATTATATGAGGGTAAAAGCAGGGTGTGTAGGGTAAACAGTACACGTGACTTTCTACACATTTTGCTAATTAGAAGTATGAAAATTTGTAAACAAATTTTGTTGACATCTTAAAGGGCAGAAAACGTCTTAAATACGCAATTTAATGTTTCTGTGGCTCAATTGAATGAATTGAGTTTTGCCACCCCAAACATTTCTCCCCATTATTATTAAAAGATCTCCCAAGAACAATATCTTCAATGGCCCACCTGCGCCCCCAACCCCCTCAAAGTCGAACACAAAACATTGCAAAAGGTAATAATTATGTAAATTTTGGCAATCGGAATGCCTTCGTAAGCCTATTAACTTATTCAGATGTCTGGGGTTACAATGCCTTCCCTATTCCTTCTTTCGCAACAAAAACAAGCCGAAACCAAAATGGGAAATAACTGAGTTGGCTCTTCTTCTTTTGATATATGAGACAAAACCCAGCCAGCATTTGCCTCGAAGAGGAAATAAGCTAAATATTTTATTTAAATCGAATTTATTTGTGGGAGTCTTTAAACATATCAGCCCCTATGTGCATTGATTCTTATTCCAGAAAAGTAAAATGAGAGGGTGGGTGGTTAGCCGCAGGAAATTGAATTTTGGGAGTGGGTTGGTTACGTACACCCTCGGAAAATAAACTTTGATCAAAAAATAACTCAATGACAGATGTATAATTAATAACTGAAAAAACACAGAAAATTGTTTTTATAACCATAGTCCATCACTAAATAAATACGGCTCACACTACATATTACACGCTTTTATTCATATCTAATCTCTATGCACTAGAAGCGTCTAGTCAAATGGGGAGTTTTCAACCAATCAAAGAAAATGGGCGTTGCTAGAAATAGAACAATTTGAACGCGTTCATCTCAATTTTAACCTCAAATCAATAACGGGCATAGCCTGCGCTTTCAAATTGTAATCAGTTACAGTTTAGACCAGCTTACTTCCCGGAGCTAAACATATGCGACAACTCTAAAAATATTCCAAAACTGTTCAACAATTATCTTTTGTTTTTTTCTTTTTGCTAACGTTTTTCGTTTATTTACTTGTCGTGCTCTTCTATTTCTATTTTGTTTTGTTGATGTTTTTTTTTTGTTTTTGTGTGGTCCAATAAAATACTTAGACAAATAGCAGTCTTACGAGTTAAAAAAAAAATTAGAAAAGTTTTAGAAGAGTTTTAAAGGAGTTTTTGAAGAGTTTTATAAAGTTTTTAAAAATCTTAAAAGTTTTTAAGTTTTTAAAGAGGTTATAGAAAAATTTAATAAAAGTTATATTCTAAGTCAAATCAAATAAAATCAATTTTTAAAGTTTTGGAAAATTTTTATAAACGAATTAGTTCTACATTGTTTTTTATAAATTAACAGTTAAATTGTAAAGACTATATCAAATTTGTCGCTTTTAAATAACAGTTAAATATAAAAGCATCAACTGCAAAACTAGTTATTTATTATAAATAAAACATTTCAAAAGTTTAAAAGTGAAAAATATTGACAAATTTTCTTATTATGTGACAGTTAATAATAACGATTGACAGTTAATAACAGAATTTATTCAAATTAACTTGTAACTATTTTTTTTTTAACAGATGTTAACCATTAATTGACAGCTAAATTATAAAGACTATACCAAATTTGTTGCTTTCAAATAACAGTTAAATATATAATTATCAACTGTAAACTAATTATTTATTATAAATAAAACATCTTAAAAGTTTAAAAGTAGAAAATATTGACAAATTTTCTGATTAAATGGCAGTTAATAATAAAGATTGACAGTTAATAATCAAAACTATTTAAATATGCTTGTAACAGAATATTTTTTAGTTATAATTTGATAAGTAATAAAAGTTAACTATAATTTGACAGCTAAATTATAGTGGATATACCAAATTTGTTAACTTTTAATGACAGTTAATTACTAGTTTTTGAACTAAATAGTTTTTATTAATAACAATAATTATTAAGCGTAAAAATAAAATTTATTAAGCATTTTCGTAATTATTTGACAGTTAATAAAAAGTACTATTAGTTAATAACAAAACTTATTCAAACATGTTTGTAACTAGTTTTCTTTCAAATAGAAATTGACCATAAATTAACAGCTAAATTATACAATTAACAGCTAAATTATAATAACTATATCAAATTTGTTGTTTTAAAATAACAGTTAAATATATAATTATCAACTGTAAAACTAATTATTTATTATAAATAAAACATTTCAGAGACTTAAAAGTGAAAAATATTGACAAATTTTCTTATAATGTGACAGTTAATAATAACGATTGACAGTTAATAGCAAAAACTATTCAAATATGTTTGTAATTAGTTTTTTTCAAATAGATATTAACCATAAATTAACAGCTAAATTTTAAAATTAACAGTTAAATTATAATAACTAAATCAAATTTGTTGTTTTAAAATAACAGTTAAATATAAAAGCATCAACTGCAAAACTATAAGTGAAAAATATTGACAAACTTTTTTATTATGTAACAGTTAATAATAAGGATTGACAGTTAATAACAAAAACTATTCAAATATGTTTGAAATTAATTTGTTTTTTCAAATAAAAATTATTCTTCTTCATCTGTTTTCGCATCATAACAACTCCTCTAAAAAGTTACCAAAAGTATAAGTCATTTG
The DNA here is from genome assembly GCA_947359425.1 of Lagria hirta. NCBI lineage: Eukaryota > Metazoa > Arthropoda > Insecta > Coleoptera > Tenebrionidae > Lagria > Lagria hirta. The sequence goes on along the minus strand of OX375795.1, from coordinate 3,266,631 downwards.
GGTAAAAGTTGTCATTATGTGCAACTGATAAAGACTAGCAAGCTTATAACCGGTATTGCGCTATGACTTTTGTCTAAATTATTTATTTATTCACACTTTTTTATTGCACTTGGATTTAAGACAATGTTTGGTGGAGTATTTGCACGAGAAGTAGTTGTTTTCCGATCTAAAAAGTTGTGTGATGTTACACTGCACATTAAAACGAGTATTATGCACTTCAAATCTTTAAAATATTGCAATTGTTTTCTAGTTTTGACGTAAAAAATCTCTTTGTAGCTAGATACATTTATAAAAATCCTTTCGACTTAATTTAAAAACATGGGAAGCGATCGCATCGCCGAGGGACTACTCCAAGAAGATTAAAAACATTGCTAAATACGTGACGTTTTAATATATTCTATCCACTCAACAGTTCAGAAGATGCTTTAAAAGAGATAAATTTATACCAAAACGTTGATAGATCTCTGTAATTTGGAATTTTGCTTTGTCCTTTGTAACACTGTATGTGTTTGCAAAAGTGGGATATGTTAATCCTTTGAGCCTAAATAGCCTGTTTCATGTACGTTCTGTCCTAATTTATAAGGGGCTATAACGGTTTTTTTTTCTACAGAGATAAAGTGAGGTTAGGAGAAACTGTCAGTGGCAGTTTTAGTAACTAACAAGAAAGGGGTAAATCTAAAGCTTTATTTACATCTAAGAAATTTTTTTTTTATTCTGTTATATCTAACATTTTTTCGTTTAACAAGTTGCGACATCTATTAAAAGCTTTTTACATTAGTGTCAAAAAGCCATGTTTCTACAAATCAATTCTATAATTCGCTCTTAATGACTTGAGAAAATATAAGACTCACTGAAGAGTTTCAATAGAAACAAACCGTGTCTGAGTCTAAAGATCTCTAGTTTGAATAAATTTGATTTGACTTTATTTTATTAAACCTCATCTAGGCTCAGGTTATTCCATTTAATGAAATGTCTCAGAAGTGGAAAATTATAATAGCGTAGGTAGCTACATTTATATTACATCAGAGATGCAAGATGGTAAATAAGATTGCTCTGATTGACTGAAAGACTAAGTAGTTTAATAATAGATTGTATTATTAAACTCATTTCAGTAACATTTAATTTTGTTAAATTTGTGACAACTGACATTAGCCCTCAAGATGACGTTTTCTGTGACATTTTTCTGACATATACTAAAAGCGCTATGGTTTTTAATGGTATAGTAAACTCGTATTATAATATACTATCACTTTAAAAAAAGAATTGAGTTGCGCACCCTACGGGTGCTTACTTTTTGGAGAGAATGCATAAATGCAAAAAAAGATTATATAATCTGTTTTTTTTCTTAATATTCATCTTTAACTTTATGTGCTAAAAACTAGAAAAGGAGTGATTTTTGCACTCGATTAAATGCGGAAATGTATTTGGTTTGCTGCGCACGGTTAGCCCATAAAAGTCCACAACGTCTTAATTAAAAATTTTTGCTATAAAATCTAAATTACAAGCGTCATATTGCAAACATCTATAAAATACTTTAATAATATACTTTTGGGTTTTTTCTAATTTAAAGCTTATTAATGTTTTTAATTTAAAGTCTGTTATGGATATCCATTAAAGCACTCTAGTGCTCTTATAGATATGTTTTGAAAGGTTGGTATAGCATAACTGTCACAACTATGTCAAATGTCAATGTCATTATTATTAATTTTTAATTTTCTACATACGGATTAATATCCTTATGTCATTGAAGGAAATTTGGATTTATTTTATCCCAAGAGTATTTTGAAAGTGCTTTTTTAGGTGAAAGTAGAGAGAAAGTGGCTTTTGCAAAAATTTGTTTGTGGATTTATCAGATTTGATTCAGGCGCATACATTCTAATCTTTTTGTAATTTTAATTCTTTATTACAATTAGTAAAATTTATTAATTGAGAAAAGATTGAAAACTGTAAAAATAAAAAAAAGTAAAAAAAAAGAAAAATGTGAAAACAATAAAAATTAAAAAAAAAAGATAAAAATATGTCTTTGATAAGAGCGAAGGAGAAGAAACAACAATAAAAAACTTTAAAAAAATACACAAAAAACTAAAAATACTGTAAAAAAGCTAAAAATACCAGCAAAAATTAAAAAAAAACACAAAAAAAAGAAAGTAACAGCAACACAGCTACTTAATTATAATTTCGCATTAAACGGCATTAAAAAGCATTAGATTTTATTTTTTAAGTTTTTAAATATGAATAAGTTTACATAAATGTCAGAGCTGTCAATTAATAAACATTGTTAATATTAGTTAAAAACAACAAAATTATCTTGAATTTGTTCTATAATTAGCAAAATTCAATAATTAAAAAATATCAAAAAAACTGTAGAAAATAGAAAAAATTACAAAACAAGAAAAAATAATTAACCGATTGAATAACAATAGAAACGCAATAAAAAATTAGTGTTAAGTGCGCGATATAGAAGTAAAAACAGTAAAAGACAGAAAAGAATATAAAAGTTTGACAAAAAAATAAAAATTGCAAAAAAGCTGCTACGAACACAAACAAAAACTGAAAAAAAAAACAAGAAACAATTGAAACAAAGAGATAAAATAATGCTAAGACTAAAACAAACCCAAGTAAAAAAACAATAATGATAAGCGCAATATTAAAAAATAATAAATAATAGAGAGAAACAAGTGAATAAAAGTAATACAAAGATAAAGATGTTTACTAAAACAAAAACCAAATTAAATAAAATATTGGAAACAAAATAACAAGACCGCTGCTATTTTAATTTAGCTTCCAACGTAGGAAAGTGTGTCCAAAAAACACTAGTTTTGTAGAAATGGCTGAACATTTATTGTCTAATAAAATTTTCTGTCAAATAAAAAACGTAAATCAGCTGGTAAAAATGTCAAAATAATGTGATAGACCACCTCAATTTCAAGTTGGACAAGAATTTTGTTTACAAGAATTTGGAGACTTCAAAGCAATAGAACATAATAGGAATATGTCAGGCATTTGCAAATCAAATAACTATCTCACAGAAATTATGATTAAAGAGATTAAACTACTCACAGTCGATAATACAGGAATTTAGGGGATGTGGCTGAGGCATTTTGATATCAAAAGTCTTAAAATCTCAAACAATTTGAATCTTGTACTAATTTATTTAATAATTATCTAAAAAACATGACGCGGTTGCAAAAATAGTTCATTCGAATTCTGCTTTGAAATTTAATTTATCTACATTTTTTTTCTATTTTATCTTTTTTTATTTAATTCTCATGATATCCTGCCAAAAAATGTTCTATATTTGGGTTATTTTTCAATTATCTCATGTCTCTTTATTGAACTTTGTAGTGTTTTTGTTTTCACTTCTGAATGTTTTTAGTAATCGAATTTTTTTTCTTTTGTTTTTTTCGCATATTGCACATGTGATTTTCTTTTCTTTTCTATCATTAATCATAATTTTTGTTTTGTTTTTGTTTTTGTTTTTATTTTTACTAACCTAATTTCTAATGTCTATCACGTCTAACCGCTTAGAAATTTTTTTTAAAAATCTATTTGCAATTTGTACAATATAAGAGACACGATAAAGCCCGTAAATTCCCATAAATTCCGATTAATTGCAGCGGCAGTTGAATTTAAAAGTAATTTATTCGATTCGTTTAGCTGTAATAGCGTGATTCTTACCAATTATTTTCCTCAGTTTCCTTTTATTATTAGCTGCATTCTATAAAACAGTGCACTTTGCACTGATACAGCGCATTTTAGCCTTAATTAATGTTTGTGCCAACGTAATTGTCCTTCTATTGTCTAGGGAAACGCACCAAGGATGTAAAATTTTGAGTCGACGCCACACAGACACACATGTTTATACTAAATGTAGAACAAAAATATAAGAAAATGCTTTATTTTTCTCAAACCCTGATATAAATAAGTAAAATAAAGTCTGCTTTGCACTTCTCTACAGATCAAGAAGGACTAGTTTAGTTGCACTTGAAATCAGAAGTGGGATTAGCGTGCTGCAGATCATAGCAGCTTATGATACCCCTTTATATCAAGTGTAATTGAATCCGACATATATCTAGAAACTAGAAACAAATACACGTAATTTTTTTTATTATAACACTTTCCTAAAAATCTGCTTATGTACGCGCGGTAGAGGTTATGTCAAAATGTACTTAAAAAATCGTGTGAGCATTATTCTTCTTTTTTTTTATTTTATTTGTTTTTATTGTGCTTTTTTTTTGTTTTTTTGTTTAGCTATTATTCTTGCTGTATTTTTTTTAGTGTAATTCTGCTTATCTACTTACTGTTATTATTATGTTAGTTTTTCCTTTATTTTTTATTTTTTTTTGATTTCCTGTTGGTGTTTTTTAATGTTATTAATTTGTTTATATGACTTTGTTGGACAACTCAATTTGTTGAAACAGTTTAGATTTCTGGCAAATAAAGGACGATTATCATTATTATTATTATTATTATTATTATTATTATTATTATTATTATTATTATTATTATTATTATTATTATTATTATTATTATTATTATTATTATTATTATTATTATTATTATTATTATTATTATTATTATTATTATTATTATGTTTAGGGTGTTACGACGTAAGATGTGATTATTGCTGAGAAACAAAACCTAAAAAAATAATATAATAAAAGTAAAAAGCAATGTTTTGCTTATTTATATGTTTTATAATCTTATATTGTTATATTTACTATAATATACAAGATAATATTGTATATTCTACTATTATAATAATTACTGTAGTAGCTTTATATTTTTATTTTTTGTTACTTTTTCTTTCTGTTTTATAGATTCTTTTTCAAATCTTTGCTGTTGCTTTTTTATTCTTAGTGTCTAATATTTAACCATGTTATCAGATTTTTGATCCGCTATAATATTATTTTGAGAAAACTTTCTGTTGTGAAAAAGATAGACTATCCTGGTCATTATTCTACTATAACTATTATTCTACTTTAATAATAATTATAGTAGAATTGCAATAAAATGCATAATGTTCTCTCTTTTTTTTATTAATGGGAAATCTACAGCCTATTTTGTTTCATATTAAAATTAATCTTATATATTCTACTACTATAATAATTACTATGAAAAAATTTTTTCAATTTTTTGTTTTTTAGAATTGTTTATCTTTTTTTTTTCATGTTTTAATTTTTTATGTTTTTGCTAAAATCTAAGACTAATTTTCAGATTTTTGTTATATTATAGAGTGTTAGTTTACTAAATATTAAAAAAAAGATAGACAATGCTGGTCATTATTCTAATATAATAATTTTTATAGTAGAATTAATAAAATGTATAATATTCTTTTTATTAATGTACTATAATAATTACTATAGTGGAATTATTTCTATTTTTGTTTTTTAGATTTCTTTTTCTTCTTTTTTTTTAAGTTTTAATTTTTTTATGTCTTTGCTAAAATCTAAGAGTAATTTTAAAGTTTTTGTTATATTATTGTGTTAGTTTACTGAATATTTAAAAAAAGATAGATAATTCTGGTCATTATTCTACTATAATAATAAATTATTATACTATAATAATTATTATAGTAGAATTGCAATAAAATGTATAATATTCTCTCTTTTTTATTAATGTGGAATCTGCAGCCTATTTTGTTTAATATTAAAGATAATTCTATATATTCTACTTCTATAATAATTACTATAGTAGAATTCTTTCTATTTTTTGTTTTTTGGATTTCTTTTTCTTCTTTTTTTTGAAGTTTCAGTTTTTTTATGTCTTTGCTAAAATCTAAGACTAATTTTAAAATTTTTGTTATATTATAGTGTTAGTTTACTAAATATTTAAAAAAAGATAGACAATTCTGGTCATTATTCTACTATAATAATTGTTATAGTAGAATTGCAATAAAATGTATAATATTCTTTTTATTAATGTGGAATCTACAGCCTATTTTGTTTAATATTAAAAATAATCTTGTGTATTCTACTACTATAATAATTACTATAGTAGAATTATTTCTATTTTTTGTTTTTTAGATTTCTTTTTCTTCTTTTTTTTAAATTTTAATTTTTTTATGTTTTTGCTAAAATCTAAGACTAATTTTTAAAATTTTTGTTATATTATAGTGTTAGTTTACTAAATATTTAAAAAAAGATAGACAATTCTGGTCATTATTCTACTATAATAATTATTATAGTAGAATTGCAATAAAATGTATAATATTCTCTCTTTTTTTATTAATGTGGAATCTGCAGCTTATTTTGTTTAATATTAAAGATAATTTTATATATTCTACTACTATAAGAATTACTATAGTAGGATTCTTTCTATTTTTAGTTTTTTAAATTTCTTTTTCTTCTTTTTTTTTAAGTTTCAATTTTTTTATGTCTTTGCTAAAATCTAAGACTAATTTTAAAATTTTTGTTATATTATAGTGTTAGTTTACTAAATATTTAAAAATAGATAGACAATTCTGGTCATTATTCTACTATAATAATTGTTATAGTAGAATTGCAATAAAATGTATAATATTCTTTTTATTAATGTAGAATCTACAGCCTATTTTGTTTAAAATTAAAAATAATCTTGTGTATTCTACTACTATAATAATTACTATAGTAGAATTATTTCTATTTTTTGTTTTTTAGATTTCTTTTTCTTCTTTTTTTTTAAGTTTCAATTTTTTTATGTCTTTGCTAAAATCTAAGATTAATTTTAAAATTTTTGTTATATTATAGTGTTAGTTTACTAATTATTTAAAAAAAGATAGACAATTCTGGTCATTATTCTAATATAATAATTTTTATAGTAGAATTAATAAAACGTATAATATTCTTTTTATTAATGTGGAATCTACAGCCTATTCTGTTTAATATTAAAAATAATCTTGTATATTCTACTACTATAATAATCACTATAGTAGAATTCTTTCTATTTTTTGTTTTTGAGGTTTCTTTTTCTTCTTTTTTTTTAAGTTTTAATTTTTTTATGTTTTTGCTAAAATCTAAGACTAATTTTAAAATTTTTGTTATATTATTGTGTTATTGTACTAAATATTTAAAAAAAGATAGAGAATTTTGGTCATTATTCTACTATAATAATTATTATACTATAATAATTATTATAGTAGAATTGCAATAAAATGTATAATATTCTCTCTTTTTTTTATTAATGTAAACTCTGCAGCCTATTTTGTTTAATATTAAAGATAATTCTATACATTCTACTACTATAATAGCTACTATAGTAAAATTCTTTCTATTTTTTGTTTTTTAGATTTCTTTTTCTTCTTTTTTTTAAGATTTAATTTTTTATGTCTTTGCTAAAATCTAAGACTAATTTTAAAATTTTTGTTATATTATAGTGTTAGTTTACTCAATATTTAAAAAAAGATAGACTATTCTACTATAATAATTGTTATAGTAGAATTGCAATAAAATGTATAATATTCTTTTTATTAATGTGGAATCTACAGCCTATTCTGTTTAATATTAAAAATAATTCTTGTATATTCTACTACTATAATAATTACTATAGTAGAATTATTTCTATTTTTGGTTTTTTAGATTTCTTTTTCTTCTTTTTTTTAAGATTTAATTTTTTTATGTCTTTGCTAAAATCTAAGACTAATTTTAAAATTTTTGTTATATTATAGTGTTAGTTTACTAAATATTTAAAAAAAGATAGATAATTCTGGTCATTATTCTACTATAATAATTATTATAGTAGAATAATAATTATTATAGTAGAATTGAAAGAAAATGCATAATATTCCCTTTTTCTTTTATTAATGTGAAATCTACAGCCTATTTTGTTTAATATTAAAGATAATCTTGTATATTCTACTACTATAATAATTAGTATAGTAGAATTCTTTCTATTTTTTGTTTTTCAGATTTGTTTTTTTTTTTTTTTTTTAAGTTTTAACTTTTTTATGTTTTTGCTAAAATAAGACTAATTTTCAAATTTTTGATATATTATAGAGTGTTAGTTTACTAAATATTAAAAAAAAGATAGACAATTCTGGTCATTATTCTAATATAATAATTTTTATAGTAGAATTAATAAAATGTATAATATTCTTTTTATTAATGTGTATTCTACTACTATAATAATTACTATAGTGGAATTATTTCTATTTTTGTTTTTTAGATAACTTTTTCTTCTTTTTTTTTAAGTTTTAATTTTTTTATGTCTTTCCTAAAATCTAAGAGTAATTTTAAAATTTTTGTTATATTATTGTGTTAGTTTACTAAATATTTAAAAAAAGATAGATAGTTCTGGTCATTATTCTACTATAATAGTTATTATAGTAGAATTGCAATAAAATGTATAATATTCTCTCTTTTTTTTATTAATGTGGACTCTGCAGCCTATTTTGTTTAATATTAAAGATAATTCTATACATTCTACTACTATAATAGCTACTATAGTAGAATTCTTTCTATTTTTTGTTTTTTAGATTTCTTTTTCTTCTTTTTTTTTAAGTTTTAATTTTTTTATGTCTTTGCTAAAATCTAAGAGTAATTTTAAAATTTTTGTTATATTATTGTGTTAGTTTACTAAATATTTAAAAAAAGATAGATAGTTCTGGTCATTATTCTACTATAATAGTTATTATAGTAGAATTGCAATAAAATGTATAATATTCTCTCTTTTTTTTATTAATGTGGACTCTGCAGTCTATTTTGTTTAATATTAAAGATAATTCTATACATTCTACTACTATAATAGCTACTATAGTAGAATTCTTTCTATTTTTTGTTTTTTAGATTTCTTTTTCTTCTTTTTTTTTAAGATTTAATTTTTTTATGTCTTTGCTAAAATCTAAGACTAATTTTAAAATTTTTGTTATATTATTGTGTTAGTTTACTGAATATTTAAAAAAACATAAATAATTTTGGTCATTATTCTACTATAATAATTATTATAGTAAAATTGCAATAAAATGTATAATATTCTCTCTTTTTTTATTAATGTGAAATCTGCAGTTTATTTTGTTTAATATTAAAGATAATTCTATATATTCTACTACTATAATAATTACTATAGTAGGATTCTTTCTATTTTTTGTTTTTTAGATTTGTTTTTCTTTGTTTCTTAATTTTTTTTTATGTTTTTGCTAAAATCAATAACTTATTTTCAGATTAAAAAAAAGATATAAAATCTTGGCTGTTATTTCACTATAATTATTATTATAGTAGAATTGCGATACAATATATAATATTCTCCCTTTTTTGTTTAATATAGAATCTACAGCCTATTTTGTTTAATATTAAAGATAATCCTGTATATTTTACTACTATAATAATTACTATAGTAGAATTTCCCTGTTTCTTGTTTAATAGATTTGTTCTCTTTTTTTTTAGAAATTCTAATCATTTTTCTACTATAATAATAATAATTATCGTAGAAAAATTCTACTATAATAGTTATTATAGTAAAATTGAGCTATTATTTTCTACTATAATAATAATTATAGTAGAATTACAATAAAATGTATGATATTGTCCTCTTTTTGTGTTTAATGGCTCCAAATTGCAATAAAATGTATATAGTCCATAAAAACTAATTAATTTTATTATTTATTTACAAAACTCAGGTGTTTTTGTACGAATATTATCTCTATGTTTCATAATAAAATTCATAATATCCTCGAATAACAGTTGTTTACTATAATTACAGTTGTACAGAGCCGAAAATATACAAAAGATAAACAATTTAATAATTAGATTTTCAGACGTAATTTTCTAAATGCTCTCAATTTTTGCAGATATCTACTTTATCTTTATTTACTTGAATTCGAATTTTGTTTATTTATAAATAAAATGATGGATATCAAATTTATCGGCGGATGCTGAGAGACCCTAGTAAAGCAGATTCTCATCTTCCATGTCGGATGCGGGTTGGTTTATTTTGTAGCTGATTGCTATCAGCTGATTCAGTTGACAAATTAAACAAACAGATGTTGTGTTTTTGTTTGTAGAAGTGTTTTGTTTCGGCAACAGGCTGAACACAAAACGTCACGCAAAGTGCATTGAAACCAGGTTTTTACGAACAGAGCATGGCACTGTAGCACACAAAGTGCTTTTAAAATTTTACTGAAATGGTTAGAACAGAAAAAAAGCAAAAAATCAGAGAAAAACACCAATAATTAATAAAAATAACAAATAAACAAGAAAAATAGTATAAAAATCTATTAAAAAAAAAACATTTTAAATAATATTACTAGTTTTTTTAAATTTTAGATCAATTTTCCAAAAAAAGTTGTAAGACATTGTTTAAAGTTTTTGATTAAATTGAATTTGAAATCTAAATCGGATGAACTATTTTTTCAACAGTTTTTTTTTATAATTTCTGTTAGCTAGCACAAGATGGTTTGAACAAAAAAACAAAATATTGTCCTAATTTAATTACCAAAAAACGTTAATTAATTTGAAGTAAAACCTACCAAACTGCAAAAGAATTAATCTAATTACAAATTACTGCGCAATTTCACCAGAAAAATACATAAAATTGTCAAAAACTTAAAACAAAAGAAAGAAGTAAGAAGACATTAAAACTTAAAAACTATAAGAAAAAAATTCAAATGTGTAACATAAGGCGATAAAAAAGACATCAGAGGCAAAAAGTAATCAAAAGATGCGAATGATTGAAAAAGATAACAAAAAACATAAAAAAATGAGGAAAAATGCTAAAAAACATTAAAAAAATTTAAAACAAAAAAAAAACGTTGCAAAAGAAAGTGAAAAAAAATTGAGAAAACACCAAAAAAGAAGTAAAAAATTAAATAATCTGACTTGATCGAAACTTGAATGCCTAAAAAACAGTAAATGTAGTAAAAAGTGGAATGTACAAAAATTCGAATAGAAATGTAGTTCTACAAAATAAGAAAAAATACAGAATTTGAAGAAAATATAGAAAAACCGAAAAAAAGCTGGACAGGGAAGGAAAGGTAAGAACAGAAATAAAAAAGCATGAAAAAACTGCAAAAATAATAGAAAATAAAATGTTTACAAAATAATAAAAATTTGGACAACAACAATGATAATAACAAGAGACAAAGAAAAACACAAAAAAATAATAAAAATCAAAAAAGATTGAAAAAAGGCAGGAATGAAAAACTTTAAAAAACAAATCTTAGAAAGCACAACAAAAAATTGACAAAAAACCAAAAATATATTTAAAGAATTTAAAAAAAAAAGCTTACAGCTCTAAAGTCTGTGATATTATTTTTATTTTACTTGTATAATATAATAACTTTTTTCTTAATTTTAGATTTATAGTACAGAAAAGGCTACATCTTAGAATATCTCATATAAAACAAAAAAAAAATGTTGACATCTAAAGTGATCAACCTATGTTGAAAGTCGGCTGATTAAAATCTTGACTGTTAAGTTTCACTGATGAGAGCTAATAAACTTGAAACCTATATGAGTCTACTAAGTTTTTGTTTTGAAAGAATTTGCTTTGACTTCATTACTACAGCAATTTCATTAGACATTAGCATCTGTCAAAGCTTTATTTTCCAGATTGGCATTTATTTATTAGAAAAGTTTTTAATAGACGTATTTGTCTATTAAATTTCATATTTTATAAAAACTTTTACTACAACGCTTTTTTTTTAAGAAAATAAACCTTAGTGATAATATTATTTATTTTTACTACATCAAAATTTGCGTTAATCCCACTTCTGATGTGATTGATTAAAATGATGTCAAACCGCCATTATTAACATTGCTTTAATGATAAATAAATAACAGCTCAACGCCTCAACCTACAATTAATTTTGCCCTGCTTTATTAACTTGTTTAAAATATAAAAAAAATTTTCAAATAAAAATGAAAACGCGTCTATTGTGCTGTCAAAACATTTGCATTAATCACTGATCAAATCAGATAATAAATTTTTGGCAAAATTAAAAACACTGCTTCTGTCAAATAGTGTCAGATGAGATTTATTGCCGAGTTGTAAGCAATTTTTGTTTTAAAAAAAGAGAGAGATGGAAGCTTGTGACGTCAATAAAAAGCACTTGTCATTATCATTTTTAACATATTGTGGTTTTTAAATGGCAAAAGTCTTAGTAGTTTCTAATTTAGTTATAAAAGCTTATAAAACCAAACAAACTTTTATCAGTAATTAATTTAAAGTACAATTTATTTGTGTGACAATGCTGCAATAGAATATAAAAAAGCATTTTTAATTAATTTTATAAAAAATTCAACCATATAAAAAAATTATTCATTTATTATATAAAAAAATTATTCATTTTTTTATTCCACATCAGACGTGGGATTTGATTTCATATCAGAAGTGGGATTAAAAACATTTGAATAATAGCTGCTATTTGCTTTAGTTTGTAAAACACATCAAGCAATCATTGTTTACTTATCCCCTTTTGCAAACCACATGAATATTTAAACAGCACGCGTGTATTCTTGTTCAATCCGTACTGTCGTTTGATCGTATTTATGGCACAATTTAGATGTTGAGTAGATTGCAATCTGCTTTAATTTTCAGCTGGAAAATGTGTTCAAAGAAGACTGAAAATTTATTTATTTAAATAAGCTGGAACTACATTTTATACTAAATTTAGTTCTATTTTCAAGTTTTATCACACTGGTGGTTTTACACAATGATTTTTAGTGTTACTGTGATGCATTTGCGACTACAATGGGCAAAGTTCTCCAAGTAATTTGTCACAAAAAATTCAAAGTCCTCAACAGTAATTTGTCACCGAACTTCAACTAAAATGGCAATCTATGCTATATTTGTTCTTTCACCTGGATTCATACTGCCTCATGTACTTATAGAGTAGCTTGCCTTGCTTCGATTCTCTTCAACTTCCTTGTCAGTCTAAATATGGTTTAACTGATGCTTTGGTGCGTTTGGGTATGCAAGGTATTGCATTTTTTTTCTAAAAATTACGTCAAAATCAAATCAAAACTGCTTCCAACTCCATCTCAAGCCCTATTGGCGTCTTTTCTTGTCCCCTCAGCGCGCCTAATTGATCAAAATTGGAACAAGATCGTTGTCGATTTATAGTTCACTTTTGTATTCGAATTAATTCAGCTGCTTGAAAAGCTAATTTATTTCGTAATTTTGTTTGTTTTACGGCGCTGGAGCGTGTGTTTCATTATTAAATTTTTTGGCTTTTCTTTTAGGGCCGCTTCTTGAAAAGTCCCCGAAAATGAAGAATTTAATTAATCACTTGATGGAACAGAACGCACAAATTAAAAAGAAGAGAAAAAAATAATTAGTTGATACTTAATTAAAAAGTATTTCGCGCGTTTTTATTTCAAAGGAAAGAAGACAATTCGTTAAGATGGTGAGACGTCTGTTTTTTTTTACAAAAAATTATGGAAAAAGTGGGCAAATTTTAAAAAAATACTAAAAAAATGTATTTGATTCAACAGAATACGCTTTGAGATACATCTTGAATGATGGCGTTTGAATTGTTCTATTTCTAGAACCACCCATCTTCTGCGATTGGCTGACTAACTACCAATATAACTGGCGACGCTAGATGCCTCTAATGCCTAGAGATTGATTATATAAAAGACTTGCCATGTGTAAAAAAATAATTTGAAAAGTATCATCAACAAAGAAAGATACATAATTGAAGTAAAAACTAAATGAAAGAAGTAGAAAACAATAATTGTAAATAAAGAAAAATTGTAAGAAAAAACAAAATCAAAAAATGTAGAAAAAAAAGACAAGAAAGTGAAAAAATATTGTTGAAATCATCAGTTTATGAAAATTTGTCAATATTTTTCACTTTTAAGTCTCTGAAATGTTTTATTTATAGTAAACAATTAGTTTTACAATTGATTTTTATATATTTAACTTTTGTTTAAAAACAACAGTTTTGGTATAACCTGTATAATTTAGCTGTTAATTTTATAATTTAACTGCTAATTTATAGTTAGCTTCTATTTCAAAAATAAATTAATTACATAGTTATATAGTTTTAGTTATTAACTGTCAATCCTTGTTATTAACTGTCACATAATCAAAAAGTGTTTCCACTTTTAAGCTTCTGAAATGTTTTATTTATAATAAATTATTAGCTTTGCAGTTAATACTTTCATATTAACTGTCATTTAACAACAACAAATTTGATATAGTTTTTATAATTTAGCTAGCTGTTAATTTATGGTTAATTTCTACTTGAAAAAAAAACTAATTACAAACATATTTTAATAGTATCCGTTATTAACTGTCAATCCTTATTATTAACTGTCACATAATAAGAAGCTTTGTCAATATTTTTCACTTTTAAGTCTTTGAAATGTTTTATTTATAATAAATAATTAGTTTTACAGTTGATAATTATATATTTAACTGTTATTTTAAAACATCAAATTTGATATAGTTCTTATAATTTAGCTGTTAATTTTATAATTTAGCTGTTAATTTATGGTTAATTTCTATTTGAAAAAAACTTATTACAAACATATTTGAATAGTTTTTGTTATTAACTGTCAATCGTTATTATTACCTGTCACATAATATAGAAATTTGTAAATATTTTTTACTTTTAAGTCTCTGAAATGTTTTATTTATAATAAATAATTAGTTTTACAGTTAATAATTATTTATTTAACAGTTATTTTAAAACAAAAAACTTGATATAGTTTTTATAATTTAGCTGTTAATTTTATAATTTAGCTGTTAATTTCCAGTTACTTTCTATTTGAAAAAAAACTAGTTACAAACATGTTTGAATAAGTTTTGTTATTAACTAATAGTACTTTTTATTAACTGTCAAATAATTACGGAAATGCTTAATATATTTTACTTTCAAGCCTAATAATTATTGTTTTTAATAAAAACTATTTAGTTTAAAAACTAGTAATTAACTGTTATTAAAAGTTAACAAATGTGGTATTTCCTCTATAATTTAGCTGTTAATTTATAGTTAACTTTTGTTACTTATCAAATTATAACTAAAAAATATCCTGTTACAAGCGTATTTAAATAGTTTTGATTATTAACTGTCAATCTTTATTATTAACTGCCATCTAATCAGAAAATTTGTCAATATTTTTTACTTTTAAACTTTTGAGATGTTTTATTTATAATAAATAATTAGTTTTACAGTTAATAATTATATATTTAACTGTTATTTTAAAACAAAAAACTTGATATAGTTTTTATAATTTAGCTGTTAATTTTATAAATTAGCTGTTAATTTCCGGTTACTTTCTATTTGAAAAAAAACTAGTTACAAACATGTTTGAATAAGTTTTGTTATTAACTAATAGTACTTTTTATTAACTGTCAAATAATTACGGAAATGCTTGATATATTTTACTTTCAAGCTTAATAATTATTGTTTTTAATAAAAACTATTTAGTTCTAAAACTAGTAATTAACTGTCATTAAAAGTTAACAAATTTGGTATATCCTCTATAATTTAGCTGTTAATTTATAGTTAACTTCTGTTACTTATCAAATTATAACTAAAAAATATCCTGTTACAAGCATATTTAAATAGTTTTGATTATTAACTGTCAATCATTATTATTAACTGCCATTTAATCAGACAATTTGTCAATATTTTTTACTTTTAAACTTTTGAGATGTTTTATTTATAATAAATAATTAGTTTTACAGTTAATAATTATTTATTTAACAGTTATTTTAAAACAAAAAACTTGATATAGTTTTTATAATTTAGCTGTTAATTTTATAATTTAGCTGTTAATTTCCAGTTACTTTCTATTTGAAAAAAAACTAGTTACAAACATGTTTGAATAAGTTTTGTTATTAACTAATAGTACTTTTTATTAACTGTCAAATAATTACGGAAATGCTTGATATATTTTACTTTCAAGCTTAATAATTATTGTTTTTAATAAAAACTATTTAGTTCAAAAACTAGTAATTAACTGTCATTAAAAGTTAACAAATTTGGTATATCCTCTATAATTTAGCTGTTAATTTATAGTTAACTTTTATTACTTATCAAATTATAACTAAAAAATATCCTGTTACAAGCATATTTAAATAGTTTTGATTATTAACTGTCAATCATTATTATTAACTGCCATTTAATCAGACAATTTGTCAATATTTTTTACTTTTAAACTTTTGAGATGTTTTATTTATAATAAATAATTAGTTTTACAGTTAATAATTATTTATTTAACAGTTATTTTAAAACAAAAAACTTGATATAGTTTTTATAATTTAGCTGTTAATTTTATAATTTAGCGGTTAATTTCCAGTTACTTTCTATTTGAAAAAAAACTAGTTACAAACATGTTTGAATAAGTTTTGTTATTAACTAATAGTACTTTTTATTAACTGTCAAATAATTACGGAAATGCTTGATATATTTTACTTTCAAGCTTAATAATTATTGTTTTAATAAAAACTATTTAGTTCAAAAACTAGTAATTAACTGTCATTAAAAGTTAACAAATTTGGTATATCTTCTATAATTTAGCTGTTAATTTATAGTTAACTGTTGTTACTTATCAAATTATAACTAAAAAATATCCTGTTACAAGCATATTTAAATAGTTTTGATTATTAACTGTCAATCTTTATTATTAACTGTCATTTAATCAGAAAATTTGTCAATATTTTTTACTTTTAAACTTTTGAGATGCTTTTTTATAATAAATAATAAGTTTACAGTTGGTAATTATATATTTAACTGTTATTTTAAGACAACAAATTTGATATAGTTTTTATAATTTAGCTGTTAATTTTATAATTTAGCTGTTAATTTACGGCTACTTTCTATTTAAAAAAAAACTAGTTACAAACATGTTTGAATAAGTTTTGTTACTAACTAATAGTACTTTTTATTAACTGTCAAATAATTAAGGAAATGCTTAATATATTTTACTTTCAAGCCTAATAATTATTGTTTTTAATAAAAACTATTTAGTTCAAAAACTAGTAATTAACTGTCATTAAAAGTTAACAAATTTGGTATATCCTCTATGATTTAGCTGTTAAATTATAGTTAACTTTTGTTACTTATCAAATTATAACTAAAAAATATCCTGTTACAAGCGTTTTTAAATAGTTTTGATTATTAACTGTCAATCTTTATTATTAACTGTCATTTAATCAGAAAATTTGTCAATATTTTTTACTTTTAAACTTTTGAGATGTTTTATTTATAATAAATAATAAGTTTACAGTTGGTAATTATATATTTAACTGTTATTTCAAAACAACAAATTTTGTATAGTTCTTATAACTTAGCTGTTAATTTATAGTTAACTTCTATTTGAGAATAACCTGATTACAAACATATTTGAATAGTTTTTGTTATTAACTGTCAATCGTTATTATTAACTGTCACATAATAAGAAAGTTTGTCAATATTTTTCACTTTTAAACTTTTGAAATGTTTTATTTATAATAAATATATAGTTTTGCAGTTAATGCTTTTATATTTAACTGTTATTTAAAAGCGACAAATTTGATATAGTCTTTACAATTTAACTGTTAATTTATAAAAAACAATGTAGAACTAATCAGTTTATAAAAAATTTCCTAATCTAAAAAAACAGATTTTATTTGATGTAATTACACTTAGAATATAACTTTTATTAAACTTTTTTAGAATATTTCTAAAAACTTTATCTATAATTAAAGAAAAACTCTTAAGATTTCTAAAAACTTTTCAAAAACTCCCTTAAAACTCTTCTAAGACTTTTTAGAATTTTTTTTTTAACTCGTAAGACTGCTATTTGTCTAGATATTTTATTGTACAACACAAAAAACCACACAAAAACAAAAGAAAACAACAACAAAACAAAATAAAAATAGATGAGCACGACAAGAAAATAAACAAAAAAGTTTAGCAAAAACAAAAAAAAAATAATTGTTGGACACTTTTGGAATAATTTTAGAATTGTCGCAAAACCGATATTGCGCTATTGCGCTAATTTTACCACATTTTTAGACATGAAATACTCGCAATTTATTGTTTCTTATCAAAAATATTAATTAATTTTTTCTTTTAATATTTGTTAAAAAACACAAAATTAGTTTTTTAATGTAAATTTACGCTTCATAAAAAATATTACAAAAGCCGCCTTATAAAAATTAAACAGCAATTAATATTTTAAGGCTCAGCATCAGCGCCACTCAAATGAAGCTTTTTCTCGAAAAAATCACATTTCAATTTAAATAAAAGTGAACAAAACAAAGCAAAAATTTGGATAGCTTTGGTCAATAAAGTCGCTCTAGATTAGAGTTTATGGCAGCCAAAAGGGCTTTTAGTGTGGATTTAAATCAGTTTTTACGTCCTTTCAATTTTCGTTTAGGACCTTGGGGCACTAAAATTGAGCCAGCTTTGCAAATTGAAAAGTTTTAAATTATTATTTTAATAGTGTTAAATAAATGAATAAAGTGAGCAAATTATCAATATTATAATAATTTAGATAATGCTCTAAGACTGGCTCAAGAGTTCCAATAAAGACAAAAAATGTCCAAGTTTACAGATAAATTTGCGTTGATTTTATTATAATGCAGTAAAAAACAAAAAATATTTTGTAAAGAGAATAATATGATATAATCTTTTTTAACTTTTAGTACGAGAAGGAAGAATAAAAAACCGATTAAAAAGTAAAACACTAAATAAATATTAAAAAACAGAAAAAATTATAGAGCAGAAAAGTAAATACTGCAATAGATGTGACTACTTTACAAAAAATTATACAAATATCGAAACAAGCAGACAAGTAGAGACAGACCAAAACGAATAAAAACAGTAAAAAACTAACAAAAAATAAAAAAGTATAACAGCCAATACTGAAAATTATAGCAAAAAAATAAGACAAAAAAGAAGAAAAAAAAAATAGCAACATTTAGATGCAGAAAAAAAGAG